>JAOWBW010000930.1:460815-529959 GCA_026119855.1 Campanula takesimana | reverse complement strand
CAAAATGTTCGGGTTTCCTGCAATTAAAACAAACGAGGTCATCTTTTCTTTTGGAATCGCTGCCCCTTGTGAATTTTGGTGGAGTTTTGCTGGTTGACCTTGATACTTGTTGGTTGAGTTTGGCTTTGAGAATTTTCTGAATTTCTGGAATCTCTTCACAAATAAAGCGAAGTCTTCATCATCCATTTCTAGTAACTCAGAAGTAGAAATTTTGGGATCGGAACTTTTCTCAGTATCACAGGCGCAGGCGTGGGTGAAGGCGCTTCCTCTCTCTACGCCAACATAGCAATGGATTTTGACTTTCCTTCAGTTTCACTGATTCGTTGAAGCTTGAGTTTGTAAACTTTGAGATTTGCATAAAGGTTCCTTAAAGTCCAAACATCCAAAGTTCCGGCGTCTTCAAGAGCGCTAGATTTGTGGAGATATCTTGAGCTAAAAGCTTGGAGGAAATTGACATTCAAATCCTTGTTGGAGAACTTCATGCCAAGTGAAATACATAGATTGATTATTTCACAGTAGCGTTCATAAGTTTGTCTCAAATTTTCACCGAGAAGTTGAGAGAAATTATTGAATCTCTTTTGCACTTCATACTTCTTGTTTTCCTTACAAACCATGTCTCCTTCAATATGCTCTTCAATAGCATCCCATAATTCATTAGCAGTAGCACAATGCATGACTTGTTGTTTCATAGTCATGCTTAGAGTGCTTAGGAGAATATTCCTTGCTTTCCCATCATTCCAACTCTTTTTGCTTCTTCTTCAGTCCATTCTTCCTTTGGCTTTAGAATGGTTGGTTGAGCAGCGTTGGTGCGTGGATTTGGATTCGCCTTGACTGGGATGTAAGGTCCATATACCACCTTGTCATGAAGCCTTTCATCGATTGAGTTGAGATGAGTTAAGATGCTGAATTTCCATACGTCGAAATGATCTTCATCAAAGACTGGAACATGAGTGTAGTTTGCAGTTGCCATAGGTTTTGAGTTTGCCATTTAGAATCGGCACCTAAGCTGTTAAGCTTGAAAAACAAAAAGAAGTTTTATAAAGGTGTTTGCTCTGATACCACTTGTTGGTCCCAAAGGGCAACAAGGGTATGAAAAATAGCTAGAGGGGGTGAATAGCTATTTTGAAATTCTTTTCGTACCCTTGAAAAACTCGATTGCAAATGCGCACTTTATCAACTAAGCGTTATGAGATGCGCCTAAGTGAGTGAGTGAAATGCACAGCGGAAATTTAGTTAAGTAAATAGGCGCAAATAGTGATAAAGGGGGCGAACACACACTCTAAGTATTTTGGCTCAAAGTGAGTGAAAGAGGGAACTAAGGCAGATGATATAACAAACGCAACACAATTCAATCAATCAATCTACAATGAGTAACAAGCAAATAGTGAGTAATGATATAAACTTGAAAGTAAATGACAAGATATAAGTACGCGCTATTTGGAGAGGTTCGATCGGTAAAATGATCTACGTCCTCTACCAAGATGGTTAGTCTTGGATTTCTAATGGAGATCTTATTATATGAGTGAGTTACAAATTACAATGAATTAAGCTCAAACTAACTCAAAGATCTATGTTCTATGAAAGAACAAATCCTAAACAAAACCAGTGTATCTCGTTGAGAAAGATCTAATTGATCAAACTCAAAGAGGTGCGTGTGTGAATTTAGATTCAAGGCTCTTTAGATCTTTATGATTTAGAGCACAAGAAAACTAAAGTGTTTTGGCTTGAAGATCTGGGCTAAGGATGAAGGTATGAAGATGTTCTTGAGGAATCTGAGAATTCAAAGGGCAATATTCAAATCTTCAAATGTTGCTTGAGAGAGAAATTCAGATTTCTTAGCAATACTCAATAATAACTCAGCAACTTCAAATTAATGAAGTTATGGGGTATTTATAGTGAAATCCTAAAAACTAGTCGTTGGAAATCCTTGGTGAGTCAGAGTAAAGGACGGATGGGGTGTCACTCGTTGAGTGGAGCACATGTCCTTTATAGCCGTTAGACACATAACACCAATATGACCGTTTTGGACAGATGTTATTAGATGCGGGCGCATACGTGTTATTTCACCACCGTTGGATCATTTGCGTAGTTTGAATTTCTTCTCGTCTTCAAGTCTTCATTAAATCACCAAGTGTTTAATTCACTGACCAGTGAGGCGCGTGAGCGAAGGAGGCGCGTAACACATTGCGCGCGCGCCAAAGGGGGCGCGTAGGAGCATGAGCTTAGAGGCGCATGGCGCGTGATCTTGGCTCAAACTTGTGATTTTCTTGAATCTTGATATTCTAGCCCTGTTTCAAAGCCTATTCTATCACAATGGACTACCTAAAAAATGAAGTATAAATACTTCTTACATATGGGTCTAAAGTCCATGAAATAAAACTTAGGTGATGGATCAATCAAATCTAATCAATCCTATTACATTGAAGCTGAGATATAGTGGGCATACCCAACATGAACATTATCTTCATGGATTATTTTTGTACTAACATCTAATATGTTTGCAAGAATTTTGTTTATTGTTGGTCCATTAATCAGGTATATTATGCTAGAATATTGCAAGGAATGTGAAAGAAGATTTTATGGATAAAAAGGATTTTATTCATAAACATGTGGGAATTGAAGAAACAAGAAAAACGTGGGATTTGACCCATTCAAAGAGCTGAGTATTGATCAAGAAAGTACAAGGCATCCACAACTCGAAGGTACAAGAGGGCTAAGCAAGAACTTGGGCACAAAGAATTGGTTCCTACAATTTAGGAAATGTGGAGAATAAACTCCCTCGGCCACTCCACTCCACCACTCCTCCATGTTTTTATCAACTCTCCCAGCCATTTTTGGAGTATTCCCCAAGTACTTCAAGCCTATAAATAGCAAGGAGGATGAAGATTGAAGTAACCAACACTACAACACACATCCTTGCACAAGAAAGCCTATACACTCCTTGGTTCCGATAAACCCCGTCTTCCCAAACATATTCCATTCTTGTAATCTCCGATTATAAGTTTGTCTTGGCTAGGATAGGGTCTCGTGTATAGTCTTAGTCGTTCCATAGAGCTCAAATTGTAATAGCGATAGGGAACTCTCGGCCTTGTACTTACAATTCAAATTATTAGTGAAGGTCTCGCCTTTTGAGGCACCTCTCGAGATATATAATTTATATATCTTGAGAAAAACAATTCTTGTGTTTGTTTGCCGCTGCAAACTCTTTTCAGAAACTGTTTTCTGCTCGTGTGTGTAAGTGTTGCCCGAATTTATCAAATGGATAGCCATCAAGGTTCATAAGAGGTGCAGACTAGAAAGGTTCAATGACCCTAAATCATCATTGCACTTTGAGATGATCATTTCAAAGTTTTCTTCAAAACTGTTACTTGATTAGTTAAGATCAGACATATTAAAAAAGAAAATTTCGGTTTATCCAATTTGAAATATTAACAGTTTCTTATGTTAAAGTAACCAACTCCTCTAAAACTTAAGGTGATAGAGAGGGTACCCCACAATGTAAATATCAAGCCTTAATACTCCCCATCACGTGTGACTCGGTGACACACGTGGAGAGATTAATAAACATGCCACTTATCGGGCATCAACATAGTGCAACTTTTAGCACTCAATAATCCGGGTAATAATATGTAGGCGGAAGGATTCGAACCTCTGACCTTGCGATAACCAGAGCTCTGATACCATGAAGGAACACAAACTAGGGTTCATTTAGAGAAGAGTTCACATTCTTCAACTGATCTGCAAGGGTCTTCAGATGTTGACAATAGGCGGAGGCATTCGGAAATGACTCCATGAGGGTGCGAGAGAGAAGTCTTGTTCAAGTGTGACCGCCCTAGAGTTCTGGTTATCTTGAAAGATATCAAGAAGGTGATCCCATGTGGCCATTGCCGTACAACCAGGTTCAAGGATGATATTAAGGAGATCATCGAGATTGTGGAGTAAATCCACCCGAGGACGGTGGAGTCCAAGGTGTCCCACAGATCGATTTCCGCATCCGTGGTTGGTACCTTCTCCTTTCCCTTCGCCGAGCAAACAATATGATGAAGCACCTTGCAAGATCGAGCATGGACATGAAAAACTTATGCCCATGTCACGTATTGCCTATTCTCGAGTTACAAGGTGATCGAGATATTGTTACGAAGTTAGACACGGCCATGGCAGGGTGGAAGGAGGATTTGGAAGTCATTGTAGATGGAGAATGACGAAGGAGAAGAAAACAAAAGACGGTGATAGAAGTTGTTAGGCGCAGCGGAAAAAATGAAACCTAAACTCGTGATACCATCTAAGAGAATATTTTCCTTGGAAAATTGTTAATACACAAACAGTTTAAATAAGTACAAGAGTCCTAGCTTATCACATATTCTTGGAATACAAGATAGACAATCAGGGAAAGTAAATCAATATCAATTAAGATCTCTATCTCTATACAACTATATACAATGTACAATATATCCCTAAGTCTATGGATATATTCTATCAGTTTCAATTGTCTACCGTCTTAGTTATTGATACACCAAATATATAGTTACACAGAGATCATGCTAACTAAGGAAATAAATAAGTGATAATGAAAGAAATCACACAATAAACGCATAACAATTCTTAACAAAATAAACTATGTTGACTTGTCCGTACGGATATCTTCACAATATTGCATCACGAAAACTTAACTTAAAATTAAGCTTAAGTGTTTAATTATAGCCTGTTGTACAGTCTGGTTGTACAAAATGATGGATACAAAATGAGGTGGCGATATTTTATTGGTTACATTGATTGTGGACCCGTCACACTCTAATCAAAAAACACTAAAAATCTTGATACATTTTTTTGTGAGCTAAGTTTTGTGAGATTTTTTTTTTTGACTTTATATTTACCCATATGAGTTAATGATATATAGTACATCAATTATGTCTTAAATAAAAATTTAAAACGTTAATATAATCCGACTGCATAGCATATGTTCCAAATCCGATATACATATCATGATATCACCTTATTGTGTTAATAGATGGGGTGTATAATAGCAAATTGTTCCTCTAATTAAGATCACCCACCCAATCAATTTTTCTTTTAGTTCCTTACTTTTAGATCCTATCAGTAGAGAATTTTTTTTTTCCCCAAAAGGATCAGAGGAGAACTTTTCTTATATTTTGCACAAGATTTTTAATTTATAGACAAGTTCTAATGATCTCTATAATATCCAGCAAGAATAGCGTGCCTATATTATTTAGAAGAGAGATTGAGAGAAAAATTTAGGGTTTTGGACTCTAGGGCCCCTCACTACCAACTTATATTCTAAATAAGACTCAACAGATCACTAATACCAGAGACACCCCTCACTTGCAAAAGATGTAAGATGACTAAAATGCCCTCATATCTTCTCTCACCCTTACTTTTTGGGTCAAATCATAGTTAAACTCTTATAACTGACACATAATTAATATATAAGAGTAAAAAAAATCATTTTTTTCATTTTTTTAGAAAAATAATAATATTATTTGGTCAAATATGGTCAAACAACAGTCAAACTCTTATAACTGACATATAAGACCAACAATTAACATATAAGAGTCGATTTTTTCACTTTTTTCAACTTTTAAGAAAAAACATAATATTATTCGGTCAAATCTTGGTCACTCTCTTATAAATGACATATAAGACCAACAATTAACATATAAGAGTCGATTTTTTCATTTTTTTCAACTTTTAAGAAAAAAATATAATATTATTCAGTCAAATCTCGGTCAAACTCTTATAAATGACATATAAGACCAATAATTAACATATAAGAGTTGATTTTTTCAACTTTTAAGAAAAAAATATATATTATTCGGTCAAACTCTTATAACTGACATATAAGACCAACAATTAACATATAAGAGTTGATTTTTTCACTTTTTTCCTTTTTTTTAATAAAAAATATTACTATTTGGTCAAATCTCGTTTAAACTCGTATACTTAATGTATAAGACCAATTCTCTTCTTATGATTGAAGTATAAAAGTCATATTTTCACATTTTTTCACAAAATAATTTTAAAATATTAATGTTTAATTAATGTTGACCTTTATATTCGGTCAACATAGCAGTCAACTATTATAACCGACACATAAGACTTGTCCACCTTTTATAATTAACATATAAGAGTAAAAAAAAATCATTTTTTTCATTTTTTTAGTAAAAAAGTTAATAATAATTTATTAATATTGACTTTCATATTCGGTCAAACAGCAGTCAACTCTTATAACTGACACATTAAACATGTCTACATCTTATAATTAAAGTAAAAGAGTCATGTTTTTTTACTTTTCTTCATTATTAAAAAAAAAAATCTAATATTATTTGGTTAAACCCGGTCGAACTCTTATTATAATTAGTGTATATATAAAACTTATACCAATGGTATAAGAGTCATTTTTTAACAATAAGATCAATTTACTTTGTTCAAATAAAAAAAACAGTATTACCAATTTTCAAAAAAAAAAAAGAAAAACAAAACAAAAGGCATTTCTGGACACAATCTCATTGTGTCTACAATGAGCTTTTGCATTAACAATCAATCGACAATTCTCTGCATTTGTTTCTTCCATTTTCTGTACTAAATCCACATCAAAGATCAATAAAATATTTGGGGATTGGGGAGCACCAAATTTTTACCACATATCAGCATATACACAAATAGCAAATGCAATATTGCTTGTGCTAAGCCAGCATTATGTATTAGCAGTTTAAAGGCAGAAAGAATTGCAATAAGAAGCAAAAAACAGAAGGAAATGCTAAGGAACTGCTAAAGTAATTTCCAAATAATTTTACTATACAATATTATTTAGAAGAGAGATTGAGAGAAAAATTAGGGTTTGGACTCTAGGGCCCCTCACTACCAACTTATATTCTAAATAAGGACTCAACAGATCACTAATACCAGAGACACCCCTCACTTGTAAAAAGATGTAAGATGACTAAAATGCCCTCATATCTTCTCTCACCCTTACTTTTTGGGTCAAATCATAGTTAAACTCTTATAACTGACACATAATTAATATATAAGAGTAAAAAAAATCATTTTTTTCATTTTTTAGAAAAATAATAATATTATTTGGTCAAATATGGTCAAACAACAGTCAAACTCTTATAACTGACATATAAGACCAACAATTAACATATAAGAGTCGATTTTTTCACTTTTTTCAACTTTTAAGAAAAAACATAATATTATTCGGTCAAATCTTGGTCACTCTCTTATAAATGACATATAAGACCAACAATTAACATATAAGAGTCGATTTTTTCATTTTTTTCAACTTTTAAGAAAAAAAAAATATAATATATCAGTCAAATCTCGGTCAAACTCTTATAAATGACATATAAGACCAATAATTAACATATAAGAGTTGATTTTTTCAACTTTTAAGAAAAAAATATATATTATTCGGTCAAACTCTTATAACTGACATATAAGACCAACAATTAACATATAAGAGTTGATTTTTTCACTTTTTCCTTTTTTTTAATAAAAAAATATTACTATTTGGTCAAATCTCGTTTAAACTCGTATACTTAATGTATAAGACCAATTCTCTTCTTATGATTGAAGTATAAAAGTCATATTTTCACATTTTTTCACAAAATAATTTTAAAATATTAATGTTTAATTAATGTTGACCTTTATATTCGGTCAACATAGCAGTCAACTATTATAACCGACACATAAGACTTGTCCACCTTTTATAATTAACATATAAGAGTAAAAAAAAATCATTTTTTTCATTTTTTTAGTAAAAAAGTTAATAATAATTTATTAATATTGACTTTCATATTCGGTCAAACAGCAGTCAACTCTTATAACTGACACATTAAACATGTCTACATCTTATAATTAAAGTAAAAGAGTCATGTTTTTTTTACTTTTCTTCATTATTAAAAAAAAAAAATCTAATATTATTTGGTTAAACCCGGTCGAACTCTTATTATAATTAGTGTATATATAAAACTTATACCAATGGTATAAGAGTCATTTTTTAACAATAAGATCAATTTACTTTGTTCAAATAAAAAAAACAGTATTACCAATTTTCAAAAAAAAAAAGAAAAACAAAAACAAAAGGCATTTCTGGACACAATCTCATTGTGTCTACAATGAGCTTTTGCATTAACAATCAATCGACAATTCTCTGCATTTGTTTCTTCCATTTTCTGTACTAAATCCACATCAAAGATCAATAAAATATTTGGGGATTGGGGAGCACCAAATTTTTACCACATATCAGCATATACACAAATAGCAAATGCAATATTGCTTGTGCTAAGCCAGCATTATGTATTAGCAGTTTAAAGGCAGAAAGAATTGCAATAAGAAGCAAAAAACAGAAGGAAATGCTAAGGAACTGCTAAAGTAATTTCCAAATAATTTTACTATACAATATTATTTAGAAGAGAGATTGAGAGAAAAATTTAGGGTTTTGGACTCTAGGGCCCCTCACTACCAACTTATATTCTAAATAAGGACTCAACAGATCACTAATACCAGAGACACCCCTCACTTGCAAAAAGATGTAAGATGACTAAAATGCCCTCATATCTTCTCTCACCCTTACTTTTGGGTCAAATCATAGTTAAACTCTTATAACTGACACATAATTAATATATAAGAGTAAAAAAAATCATTTTTTCATTTTTTAGAAAAATAATAATATTATTTGGTCAAATATGGTCAAACAACAGTCAAACTCTTATAACTGACATATAAGACCAACAATTAACATATAAGAGTCGATTTTTTCACTTTTTTCAACTTTTAAGAAAAAACATAATATTATTCGGTCAAATCTTGGTCACTCTCTTATAAATGACATATAAGACCAACAATTAACATATAAGAGTCGATTTTTTCATTTTTTTCAACTTTTAGAAAAAAATATAATATTATTCAGTCAAATCTCGGTCAAACTCTTATAAATGACATATAAGACCAATAATTAACATATAAGAGTTGATTTTTTCAACTTTTAAGAAAAAAATATATATTATTCGGTCAAACTCTTATAACTGACATATAAGACCAACAATTAACATATAAGAGTTGATTTTTTCACTTTTTTCCTTTTTTTTAATAAAAAATATTACTATTTGGTCAAATCTCGTTTAAACTCGTATACTTAATGTATAAGACCAATTCTCTTCTTATGATTGAAGTATAAAAGTCATATTTTCACATTTTTTCACAAAATAATTTTAAAATATTAATGTTTAATTAATGTTGACCTTTATATTCGGTCAACATAGCAGTCAACTATTATAACCGACACATAAGACTTGTCCACCTTTTATAATTAAATATAAGAGTAAAAAAAAAATCATTTTTTCATTTTTTTAGTAAAAAAGTTAATAATAATTTATTAATATTGACTTTCATATTCGGTCAAACAGCAGTCAACTCTTATAACTGACACATTAAACATGTCTACATCTTATAATTAAAGTAAAAGAGTCATGTTTTTTTTACTTTTCTTCATTATTAAAAAAAAAAAAATCTAATATTATTTGGTTAAACCGGTCGAACTCTTATTATAATTAGTGTATATATAAAACTTATACCAATGGTATAAGAGTCATTTTTTAACAATAAGATCAATTTACTTTGTTCAAATAAAAAAAACAGTATTACCAATTTTCAAAAAAAAAAAGAAAACAAAAACAAAAGGCATTTCTGGACACAATCTCATTGTGTCTACAATGAGCTTTTGCATTAACAATCAATCGACAATTCTCTGCATTTGTTTCTTCCATTTTCTGTACTAAATCCACATCAAAGATCAATAAAATATTTGGGGATTGGGGAGCACCAAATTTTTACCACATATCAGCATATACACAAATAGCAAATGCAATATTGCTTGTGCTAAGCCAGCATTATGTATTAGCAGTTTAAAGGCAGAAAGAATTGCAATAAGAAGCAAAAAACAGAAGGAAATGCTAAGGAACTGCTAAAGTAATTTCCAAATAATTTTACTATACAACCATCCATAGACAAACTGCAAGTTCTGAGACCTTGATGCATTTTTATATTTTTATTTTATAGACATTCTTACGACTAGGAAACAGAGCATTTAATCGATTTGGGGTGTAATCAGACCTCAATAGTAGGAATCACAACTAGAATGTGCTACGCAATGATGCCCGTAAGCACAGCCATGCCCAGATTTTGAATCTGACCATGTCCCTTCATAATCACTTCAAATCTGACGGAGTTGGAGCCAAATCTGACGTCGGCGATGACTTCACCTGCTACAGATCTGAGAGAGACAAATCGGAAAGAGATGAACGGAGAAGTCGCCGGTGCTTAGAATCTGGATCTGTGACGGCGCTTTATCTCAAATTAGGGCTAGGGCTTATGAGCAATAAGGAGAGGGGGAGATGCATGCGTGTGTATGACGAACGAAGGCGGTGATCGGCGTCGGTATTTGACGGAGGAGTAGCTGGACTTGGAAGCGCCGTCGCCGTCGTTGATGTCGCTGGAGAAGATGAGCCATCTGTGAGTGTTTGGAGAGAGAGAACGAACGAGTGTGTGCCTGTTACAAAGAGAGAGGGGCGTGAATTAAAAATGGAGGAGAGGGGAGGGTTTGTTTTGTTTGAGGGGCGAGGGTAGTTTCGGTATTTAGCTATTATATTTGACTGGTCAACGAGAATGAGGGGTGTATGTGGAATTAGCATCTTATGAGAACTCCTTATTTGGGATTTGGAAAGAGCCTCTCTTTTAAATGGAATAACATTTAAGTTTGGAGGGCCCTAGGGAAAAATCCCAAAAATTTAAACTGATATTTTAAAATAAAACTCATAGTATGATGATGAGGTGGTTTCTTATTACCACACCTAGATCCGTTTCATAGAAGAGACGTGTCGACTCATGACCTGTGTGCAACATTCTTCGTGAAACATAGAATCCCAACTCATGCTCTACTCAAAATCTGTCACGTGGCAGCGACCTATAACCCAATTTTTATTTTTGTTTTATTTATTTTCCAGAAAAAAAAAACGATTTTTTTGTTTTTATATTTTCTTTTTGGCAGTTTTTTCATTTCCCAAAAGTAATACTCAATATAACTAAATGTAACAACTGTGTTACTTATAAAGCTAAGATTGTTTATAAATAAACGTAACACCAGTTTAAAAAAAAAAAAAAAACTCATTTTACTCATCTTTCAACTGTAATACTAACTATAATTTCGTGTAACACTAACAATAACTAAATGTGATTATCGTTATACTGAAATGAAATAGTGGTTTTGCAAATTTTTTTTATTTGAGTATTTTTTATTTTTTGAAAGAAAGTAACATTTGAATAATAACAACTTATATACAAAAATGTAATTATTTTTACAAGTAAATGTAACACTTTAGTAGATGAAATTGTGACAGATTTTTATAGATAATGTAATACTTTTGCATGTATCATGATAAATTGAACTCATTATAACTTATTATTTGAAAACATATTGATATATTCAGGGGCGGATCTAGTATGTAACCAGGGTGGGCAGATGCACACCCTGGATTTTCCAAAAAAAATTACCGAGTAGTTATTAAAAAAAAAAAAAAAAAAAAAAAACTTTAGGGGTGTAAGTTGTTATTTTTGAAAGAAGAGGGGGGCAGAGTGCTATACATAAAACAATAATAAGAAAAAAAAGCTAGAAAAATAAGGCATGCATAAGAACAGACATACTGGATTTTTTTCATTTTGAGTGTTTTATTAGAATACTAATTATGAGAAATATTTTCATTTTGAGTGTTTCATTAGAAATGTTAAATACAAGTATAGTATTCTTATGCCCGATGTCCTTCCTGATGTATTTTTATAGTGCACACCCTCACCTCAAATCCTGGATACACCACTAGATATATTATTATACAAGTAAACGTAATTGTTTTACAATGTTATTATACAAGTAAAATGTAACATTCATTTATAAAAATTGTTACCTTCTTATTTTTACAATGTTACTAACACAAGTGTTTTTAGTTCTAAAGTGTAAATGGTTGAATTATTACTTTTTTTATACATACGTGTTACAATTATGTATAAACACCGTTACATATAAGTACGGATGGCAATTTGACCGAACCCGAAGGTGATCCGCCCCGAAAAGTAGGGTTCGGTTTGCAAATTTCATGACCCGAGCGAGTTAGGGTCGGGTTCAGGTTTTGACATTGACCCGTCGTGATCCGACCCGATCCGCACCCCTCATGTACAAAGTCAAGATATTATGTTAGTTAATCATATTATATGTTCAATTTATTTTTATAGTTGTTTTTAAAGTGAGGTTTGATGATTTTAAACTAATTTTTATAACTAATTAAAATTTAAGCTTATACATAGATTGAGCCCAAAAAAAATATGAGATTAAAATTTTATAAGTTTATAAGCGTCGGGTCGGGTTGGATTCGGGTTTCCTTGTCTTCGGGACGGGTCGGGTTGGTGTCACTCCTTTTGACATTAGAGTCGGGCTCGGTTTTGACGAAACCCGCCCCAAACCTGACCCGTTGTCATCCCTACATATAAGTAACACGTTCGTTACATTTTAGTTACATATAAGTAACACGTTCGTTACATTGTTACTTTTCTGTATATATGTATTATTTTATGTATACGAACTGTTACATATATGTAACACGTTTGTTACATTTAGTTATAGTAACTATTAATTTTGGCAAAATGAAAAACACACACACACAAAAAAAAAAACCGCGGGTCGTGGGTCCGGGTCATGGGTCAAAAATGACGACGGGTCATGGCGTTCTCATACAAGTTTTTGTCTAGTATGATATAAAAAGAACTATTATCACTATATTAATTATTTGATATTTTAATAAATTAATTAGATAAGAGCGCGTCTCCTGTGCGGCCGCCGCATGGTGCGACCTGCGCACGGAGCCCTCCCCCTCCCCCCCCCCCCCTTTTTTTTTGCCACCCTAACCTTTTTTTCCTCCTAACAAAAGTAACATTTATTATAATGAAATGTAACACTTTTTTTTTTTCAAATGTAACACTTTTTTTTTAAATGTACCACAATTTTTGCTGCAATATGTTAAAGATAACATAAAGATCGACAATTAAACTAATGTTACACTTTTTATGAAAGAATGTAACACTCCTTTTTTCAAATGTAACACTTTTTTTTTTTCAAATGTAACACTTTTTTCTCCCAAGCAAATCGCAAGAAATCAATAACCCACAACAAGCACAAGAAACATACCAAAGCAAAAGACAAAGACCCAATAAATTGTTTACCAATTCATCATTCTTGCATTATTCCCCACACTAAACCAATCAATAAAGTGAATATGTTTCGATGCAAGGGTAAAATATTAATTGTAATGGTTTTAACCCAAAAGTGAAAATGTTTTACATCAAAATAATGCCAAAAAATGGCTGATAATTTGGACAGAAATGAGTACCTTAATAATATGTTTTTTTTTTTGGGGGGGGGGGGGGGGGTCTTGTTTGTTATATTTGTGGCAGTAAGAAATACTACCTCTGTATCAGAATGATAGTCCTCCTATTTTCGTGGTTATTACGAAGGAACTTTGAGCAATATATAAGGTTACTTTTAATTATTCTAACGAAATTTTAAACTTATTCTTGATATACCATTATAAATACTATTAATATCAATTTTTAGATTCACATTAACATAATTATAAGTAACCTTTATAATTGATCAAAGTTCCCTCGTAGTAACAACGAAAAAAGAGAAAGCAACTTTATTCTATAAAGAAACTACAATCCTTATTTTAAGAATAAGTCTTCAATCCTTCTTCCATGAGAAACCTCTTCAATTCAAAGACACCTAATCCTAAAGCAGTTGTTTTGCTTGTTTGCAACCTGCCATGGTTGTATACACTATGTCAAATTAATGACACTTTTCTATACTTCAATAAGTTGACTTTGAGATTATCACAATCAACTCGCTTCAGTGTTTTTTGGATTTCGGTAATTTATATAATTCCAGTTAAGATTTATGTTCATATTACTCTATAAGCAAATGCAACCCTTTTTATTTTGGAAAAGAAATGTACTTGTAGCATGTTTTTCAGGATTTTATATGAACCAAAGTTTCATTTTGGGACGGAAGGGGTACAATTTACACAATGGTCTAGTCAATCTCCACTTAAAAAGTACACAAATTGATGGATTCAAATGAAAAAAATAACATGTTAATACTTTCATATTCCTTTTATATACTTGCATAATACATGGCGATGAAAACAAATACTTGCCCTAAATAACTGCCTACAAGATAACATTTGGGAACTTCTTGCATTCGACTTCTTTTACCATATAAGTCTGACTTCTTTTCCAATTCGAGTGTGCAATTCTTTCCAGATCAAATACGTCGAAGAGAAGCCAATCTCTTTTCGAGGTCGTCAATATCAGTAGACTCAGATCTGCATATTCATCAAATTCATTCACGGGGAATGTTAGTACTTTGAAAACAGAGACGTTAAGAAAATTTCACAGAGGCTTAATATCTTAAACGGAAATGTGAAAGTTCTTCTCAGTCGAGACAATTTGGATTCTTTATGGCAACTACACACTTGTGTCTATGATTCTACCAATTCTTGTAGCATGTTTCAGGTTAGGTTAGAAGTCTTGTATAATTTATCAATTGTTAATAAATTATTATACTCCCCCCTCTTCTTTAATGGGGTGCCCATTTTTTGATGTTAAGTGACCAATTCATCCACAAGGTTAAGATGTGAAATAAGGTCAATAACAGCAAAAAAGGTTAACACAAGCATATACTCCCTCCGTCCCACCTCAAACTACAAAATTTGTCATTTTGGGTTCCCACATTAATCTATAAAATCCCCAAATGGAAACAACTTTTAATCCTCCCTCCGTCCCACAATAAGGGGCACGAAATTGGCCATGCACGAAAATTACGGAGATAGAATATATATTAAAAACTAAGAATGAAGTAGGTGGTGTGTGTATGTCAAAAAAAAAAAAAAAAAGGAGTATGAAAAGAGGTAAGTGTATAGTTGTTGAGTATGACAAGTGGGTCCTATTGAATAAATAAGTACTCCATATTTTAAAACTTTCATTTTGGGTAATGTGAATTATCATTATCAATGGGACACTCAGATAATTTATGCCCCTGATTGTGGAACAGAGGGATTACTTCTTAAATAATGAGACTCACTTGTCATACTCACAACAACTACCCACTTACTATTCACTACCCCACTTTCTCTCTCCTACCAAACTATCGACACTCACAACACATCACTTTTTCCACTTTTTCCTCAATTATTCTGCCCAACCTTATTTTTGTGAATTGAGGTGGGACGGAGGGAGTATCTCACACACACATATATAGAGAAAGAGTTTTGAAGACAGAAGTTCCCTTTTCAAAATCATGTTGCCAATTACCTTGGTACAGCATTGTCAACCTTCTTTGATGCAATCCGACCTTTTGGAGCAGAAGATAACTGTAAAAAAAACGCATACAAAGATCAAAAAAATGTCAGCTTTTGCAAAAACGACGTAAGAAGATGGGGAAATGGATGTGGTTTAAAGTGGGATAAGAACCAACCTGTGATGCAATGTCCACCCCGATCTCATCAAGTACCTAGAAACAAACAAAGAATTCATGTCGTGAATGAGAATAATGAAAGAATACAAGTTAAAAAAAAAAAAACCAACTGATATACAGGGTTGCATGTGAACCTGATTAGTAAGTTCCTCTGTTTCCTCTTCCGCCTCATCTTTGTCTAGAGTTTCATCAATGGACTCTGACATCATCTCAATCTGAACAATATCGGTGATTTAATCATTTCTCGGTCTATGGGTACAAGTGCATAAAAATTTAATACTACCTCCGACCCAAATGAATGTCCAAAACTTTCGAATTCGCTCTTGATTAAGAGCGAATATGAGAAAAAAAAATCGGACATTCATTTTGGGACCAAGGGAGTAGTACTCCGCACTTTCATTGGCCTGTCCCAAAAGAAATGCCTCGCTTCTAAATAAGGAAATAGTTTTAGTGCACTTGTAGCATGTACAAGCAAAGTACAAAACAATTAAAGCACATTCTTAAAAACATTGACAAGTCAAATACGAAAATTATTATGGGACGGAGGGAGTAATATATATCACTGAGGATAAATAATATTTCTAGCAATATACGGAGAATTCAGCAAACGAACATCTATAAAGGAGGCTTTGCCAACAAAAAGCGTAAGATAGGAGTAAAGCAAACATACTTCCAAAAGAATAAAGCATATGGAGTTTACCGTCATGTCCATCTGCGCTGACTGCTGCTGGAATTCTTTAATCACTTTAGCTTGTTTTGCAGGTGCCATTTGCTGAAAATCAATAGACAACTATTCAAATTATATCCATAACAATAATGGTCGAGACCAACCATGAAAACATTAACCAACGCTCATCACTGAGGCAAATTTCATAACTACGACCACGCAAAATAGATGTGTATTACCTACCTCCGTCCCAAAATGAATGTCCAAATTTTCCCTTGATCAAGGGCAAATTTGGACATTCATTTTGGGACGGAGGGATTATATCTTAATGAATCGACAAATCTTTCTTTCGACAAGTTTGAGTTTTAAGCTTAAACCTTATTCATTGCGACCATTGCTTTTGTTGCACCTTTCATTCCAGTAGAAATTGATGTGCTGGCATACAAAGCCTGGAAAGCAAAAAATAATGAGAAACATTTTATGAGACACTAGTTAACTTTTTCCCAGGTGAGTTTACAAGTATAATACAAACCTGTGTATGTGTTGCTACACCTCTGATCTGAGCACGACTGCCCTGCAAATTTGTTATTTGTTGCCTCAAGCGAACAAGCTGTCGAGCTAAGATTTTGGTGGCAGCCTGTGTTTAACAAATTAGTTACTTGATTAGCCAGACAACGAAGCTTAATTTGTAATGGATAGTAAAAGGTCGAATTGTTTGATAGCTCCAGCAATAGACAGCTGGTTTGTGTATACTTTATATTAAACCAGGTTGTTTCATATGTTTTCTGCAACCTTTAAAATTTAATTTTACTCGAGTGTGCAAGATATAAACACAACACTGAGATTCTGGTTTAGGATAGGCAAGTGGGGGACAACTAAAAAAAATAAATAGATAATTATCATTCTGTCTCGTACTTTTCTCCCTTCCGCCATAAGAGCTTAATAAATTGGTACCATCAATGTCCCACCCTCATCTGACAAACCCGCAAATCAGTACCATAAATTGACCAAGTTGTCAAAAAACAGCTCTTCAAAATCAAACTGTCAACTGCATCCTCTGGATGAACCAAATTGTCAATCCAACCATTTAACTTGACCAAGCTGTCATTGAGAACCGAAATTCAAAAGCCTTGCAGAACAGACCCAGATTTGGTCAACTGTTAGTTTGACCCTCTAACGTGACCACCAAGTCAATTAGATCAAACTTCCAAAACTAGCAAAACTAAACCCAGAGTAATTTGAACCAAAGTATGAAAGCTCACATACCGAATAATCTAAACTTCCAAACTTATCTCTAGGAACACTCAACAACATAAACAACATGTTGCCTGTGAAAAATAATAACTAGCCCACCCTAGCTGGCGTGTAATGCCGTGACAACCCCCCCCCCCCTGATATCTCGAGGCTAATCTCACCTGTCTGAACCTACTCTTGTCCAAACCACATCCAACCTACCCCAGATGATCAAACAATTCAAATCTCGGTGAACTATAGCGACTTCGTTGGACTTCCCAAGGAGGCAACCAGTCCAATAGAATCAGGGACCATGGTTGCGCAGAGCACTTATACAAATGTTAATCAACACAAAGATTACAATGTACAAGAGGCGTGCAAGAACCAAGAGGTAGACAGTGAAAAAGATATACACCCTCCGTCCCGGAGCAAGAGTCCTACTTTCCATTTTGGGTCGTCCCAAGGTAAGAGTCCCATTCCCGAGATGGCAAAAGGTGAATTGTGTTTTGCAAGAGGAGTGCAAGAACCAAGAGGTAGACAGTGAAAAAGATATACTCCATCCCAGAGCAAGTCATACTCTCCATTTTGGTACATCCAAGAGTAAGAGTCCCATTCCCGTAATGGCAAAAGGTAAATAGTGTTTTGGGCAACTTTGTCCTTCTAATGCATGTATAAGTGTGCAAAACCAAGGTAGGACTCTTACTCTCGGATGGAGGGAGTACTTCTTTTCTGTTAAAAAAAGAACTTACTCAGTTATCTCATTTTCTCTTATTAGACTATTAAATCTGTAGTCCTGTACTGACTGCAACATCTGTATAAGCACATCAACCCTAAAGGGGACTGAACAGCAACAGGATAACATAAAGGAGCAAGAATATCCATCATTTTACAGCTTGCTCTTGTCTGGACAAATGCATTAAATAAGCTTACCTCATTTCCAGTTTTAGCTGTTTGTTTAATCTCTGCAACTAATTTCTTCTCCTGAAAATTGATTGATTCAAGAATGAGAATTGGAGGAAAAAGAAGTTGACGAAATATATTTACATATTCACATATTCTTGAAGGCAGTGAGTTACCTCTATTTGTAAGGACGCAATTTCACGTTCAATACCTGTGATAGTTGCAAATCAAGATATGAGAAAAAAATAATCACAACAGGATGATCAAGATGCTAGTAATGATGCACTAATTGTTGAGGGCCATATCATGACTGGTTTCCATAACCTATATGATTATAAACTTGTGGAATCCCAATTTATTGGCAGTTAATGTTATTCTCAATTTTAATCCATGCCTCGAATGATATTGGATTACTCCCTAAAGGCCAGAGATCAGAGTCCAGTTAATACATTACAAACGGAAGTAACTTGTGGGAGAAATAGGCTCATGAACATATCAATCAAGACACATTGGCAGCATACAATCTCAATGCTCAGAGAAGATGACACTCTGAATTCCTAAACAATCTGAACCATAAGAGAAATGGTTCTGGATGAGTAGGCATTACATAATCTTATGTACCCCCCCCCCCCCCTACATCCCAGAATGTCCAAAATTTTCAAATTTGCTCTTGATCAAGAGCAAAATTGAATTTTTTTTGGACATTCATTTTAGGATGGAGGTAGTACTCCACATCATTCTCAAGTCATAATTTCAAATGGAGGATGCCTCCATCAACAATGCATCACGTCCTAAAGACAAAATACATAAGAGTTCGGTCCAAACATTACAAACATCAAAAGATGATCAAGTAACTTGTGGGAGAAGTAGGCCGCTAACATGTCAAGCCACATGGCAACATAAAAACCGCTATATTCAAACTAAATGACACATTGAGCTCCTAAACAATCTTAACTTGAAGGAAATGTTCTCATAAGGGGAGTAGATCATATGGGGAGTAGATCATATGAAGTGGACATTTCAGTTTGGACTTTGGAGATGAGCAGATCAATGAACTTCCAGAAGAATCTACCCTTGTTTTTTGTCATAAAGTGAAAAGTGGCATGGCTGTCCTCTATAATGTTTAAAATTACTCCCTCCGTCCCAAAATGATCTTATCTTCTCATTTGGCATTTTTCATTGTCCCAAAAAATTCTTCACATTTCTACAACCTAGGCTTAGAAGTGCCCATACAAAACATGACTAGTGAATCAAGTGTTAATATCCTTACAAAGTTTGAATAGTCAAATGTGAAGATCATTTTGGGACGGAGGGAGTACTATTTATGACTAGATGTTTTTTGGCCTCTACGCTGTCTCCCATTTTGGTTTATTGGGTCCCTTGTTTCTTGTAACATGACTGCTGGGCAACGTATATTTATAACTGTCCATTTTTTGTAGTTTAGAAGATCAAACTCTCACAGTATCCCCGGATAAAAAATGGGTGTGTACTATTCACCTCCTTAAAATGACTTGTAATTTTATGTCTGCAAGTCGTTTCTTTCTTCCACTCTTCTCCCTCCTCACTACTTTCAAAAGTAATACTCCTACATTGTCTACCTAAAGATGACTTTCAAGGATACTTGATCCTTTTTGTGTGTGTCACACCAAAGCAGATTCACCTAAAAGTAATTCCCATTGACATAATCCTTACTGAGGAAACTTAACTGATAGCCACATGAGTGGAAACAATTTCAGAAACTGACGTGTAGCACAGAACAAATATTGTAGGTAGATTACACCTAAAAGTAATCAACAGCTCTGTAAACATGTATAGAAGACGTGAAATAAAGGGTACTTTTACACTACAACAAATATCTTGATGGAAAACTCAACAGAAACGGGAAATCAAATGGAGTACCACATGTGAATATCTTTACTTGACAATGGTGACCAACTATCATAAGTCTTAATAAACAAAGAAAGAGAAGGCCTACATAACAAATTAACAACTAGTCGTTATGTTACATATTTGAAGAACGTGCTGTGATTGGGTTTATTCAAAAGTCAAGCCAATTGTAATGAACTACCGGCTAAGAAAATAAACTCAAGTGAACCAAGATCTGTAATTAAGAAAGAAAACCTAATGCAGACTACCTTTTTCTTCAGACTATTAAAAAGTTAAATTGTTAATCATTTACAAACCTTTCTGACATAAAAAAAAAAAGAAAAAAAAAAATTATCATGAGACAAAGATTGGGCAACATTATACAAGGTCTGTACTACAAACAAAGAACATGGAAATAAGACCCAAATAAGCCAGTACTTTGTCCAATATCGAACCAAACCACCCATCCCACAAGCGCATCTCGAAAAAAAAAATCTAAAATGAGCCAAATTGCTGTTCCATAACGAGCCTAACCACAAATCCCAAAAAACATAAAACAACATGCTCATCGTTGGTTAAAATTCTAGCATTCCGTTACATCATAAAAAAGAAAAAGTAGTAAACGGTTCTGCATCTCGGAAGAACTTAAGCTTCTTTCTCATGCCCAAAAACCCTTCAGAAGGAGCAATCTAATGCTTGGCGAGGAATGGGAACAACGGCTTAAGCCATTAGGTGTAGGCGCTTTACAGAGTAATTATTGTATGCCCCCAAAAAGTCCATCTGTTTTTATTAGGATTGATAGTGGAAAAGCTGACAGAATTAAATCCCGAGTTAATGTGAAGTATAGAAATGTTATTGAAGTAGTCCTTTGAGGAAGAGATCGCTATGATTAGCTAGTGAGAATAGACTGATTCAATGTTCTCTCCGGTGACAGTGAGTAGAGGAAAGCTCAATTATGATCCCCTCACCAGCATATGGTTTGGAATTCAATTAATTACTCTATAAACCCAACTCATGAATCTTGTACTCCATCCTCACCGGAAAAAAAAAAAAAAAAAGAGTCCCTTTTAACTTTTTCAATATTGACCTTTTAAACAATGATCTATGTGAGTTTAGCATTTGTTTTATCAAATTTTTAATATGCCTGAGATTCACAATACTTCTGCTTACTATGTCAGGAGGTTTACTCACTATGAAAGAAATAGTCAAATTGATCTTGAAAAATAAAAATATACAAAGACATGAAATAAAAGGAGGGAGAAGATCATGGAAACAAGCATTACCTCTGGTAGCCACTGCCATCTCTCTTTTGCTGGTTCGGAGAGCATCTGTAAAATTGATGAAGAAAGCTTGATCAAAAGACTAATTCTGCTCTCTTTTTTTGGTCAATCAATTTTTTTGTTATGAAACAAAGTACAGCCTCAAAGGTGCCGGTTCAAACAACTGCATCCTTTACTACCCAAGACTTTCTCATCAATGCCCAATATATACAAATACACCAATTTTAAAATCTCTGTTGTATTGCTTATTTGCTTACAAGTAAAAACTCCATGTACTGTACCCCATAACCATGTCTGGTGTTCTCATGCTGAAAAATGACTTTATTTCTTGCTTCCCATATGCATTAATCACAATTCTTTCTATCCTAATTGAACTATCCTGAAATGAAACTGGTACTAAACCGAATGCGATACTAATACACAAAAGAAGTACTACTAACAACAATAATATGCAAGGAAGGACAAAAAAATACCCCCTCCCACTCCCACCCAGAAAAAAATTGTCATTTCAAAAAAATAGTGTAATTTCTAAAATTGCCAATAAACTTATAGCAATTTCAAAAATTACAAACAAGTATCATCCCAAAAAAGTTTCACACGGAGAGAGCAAGTAACAAGGTATCGGCTAAACAATTTGGAGCCGAATTTGTAATTAAAAAATGCAAAAGAACAAAATTGTGCCTATGCATCACTTTATTCGATCGGAAACATACAAAAGGAAATAGAGAAAAAAGAATTCACATTTTTTAAAAAAACAAAAAGGAAGATGAAGAGCAAGAGCAAGAGCAGGGGTATGACTGTGCTTGCCTTTGGGTGAGGTTTTCTTCTTGAAGAGGTTCATGGCTTAGCTTGGCGGCGTGGAGATTTGCCGAGCAGCTCTGCTCCGATCTGGCTTGACGACGGAATTACCCCAGGGAAGAACCCTAATTTCAGTGTGTGTGTGTGTGATTATTTCAGGTGGGGGATTTGAGCTTTCTCTCTCCCACTCTCACAGCAAAAGGGGGAGAAAAGTGTGCGGTGGTATCGGGGAGCGTGCTGTCGTCAACGTCTAAGCTTCCAAGTAGCCGTTACAACACCTGCTTTACTATTCTACCCATCTTTCATATCATATTTTCCAAATTGCCATCCACTCAATTACCTTACCTTTCCAATTGCCTAACTATCCATACTCCTATTCCTAAATAAACATGTTAAGGGTATTTTCACTTTTAGTAAAAAAAAAATGAAAATTGGTTTATAAAAAATATATTCTATTTTTACACTAAGGAATGAAAAAAAAAGAAAGTGATTTATGTAATTGCCTTCTCTAGTATCATTATGTATCTCTTTCAGTGTTAAAAAGTGTCTCGTCTTATATTACACTTATAAAACATTCAACCGGCACTTATAAACATTCAAACAAACACTTTTAATGGTATGTTAAGAATGTCTGTCCTAGTATTACACACTACCTCATCTAGTAATGAAAAATGCCTCTTATATTGTCAACATATGCTTGGTGAGTTTTTACAACTTCCAAAAACAAATGCCTTCTCTGGTGTTAAAAAATGCATGCTGTAGTAATAGAACATGCCTCCTACAATGTCCAAAAGTGCCCACTGTATTTTTATAAGTTCCAGTTATTTTCAAAAATTCCACCACGCTTTGTAATAACGTTCTGCTTATTTACAAAAATGTCACTCCGCATACGAAAAACACGTTTTACGCTAAGACAGCTAAGACAGGTGTAAAACACATTTTTAAGAGATTTTCACTTCTTATATGAACACTGGCCCCCAAGTCTGGTGGTGCATTGCCTGGCCACTTTGAAGGCTCAACCATACACACAACATTAAGCCTTCTCGTTACATTTCACTGTGTATTAATTAAGCACGCGTGTAAACAGTTGGTTTTAATAACCTAGTTTACCTTCATCCTTTTACTCAAACTAGTCTAACACCCGTGCGTTAAACGCACGATTAAAAAGCTTTGACAAATAGAAACTAAATCAATATAGTCATTATAAATATCTCATTTTATTTGCATAACTAATAGTTAAATATATATATATATATATATATATATATATATATATATATCATTTTCGAGTAATCAGTATCATCATCAACAACTCTATTTTTTTGTCAACCCATGTCTTTTAAAATAGTCTTTTCTGTATAATCTCTTAAAGTGAGTACTTTGTACTTACTAACCAATATAATAAAAGTGTTTTTTTAATAATTATCTTATAGTTGTTTCTTAGATTAACCTTTTAAAATAGTAAGAAAAACATTATTGATTTAGCAATAAATAAACAATTTATTACCCTAAATTAAAATCAACTTAAATTTTTAATGCAAATTAAATATCACTGTTTTTGAAACTTCTATTCAATTAATACATTTCGTTTACCAATTTTTTTTATTTGTGAAAGTTCATCTAATAACACTTAATGAAACTTAAACCTATATTACAACTTAAACCTGTATGACTCTTTACAAGATGGTTTAATAAGGTGTTAAAATCTCAATTTTCATTTTATTCTTGTTTTGGAGTTTTAATTAAAAAATATATTATCAATAAAATATTCTAAAGTTGTGTCAAAAAATTAGATATATAATATTTAAAGTATGTAAATTGAAAAGTATAAAAGAGAAAAAAAGATTTTTTTTTTTTGAGAAATGAAGTCTAATGAAAATAAGAGAAGCTTATGCAAAAACGATGTCATATTTAAGTTTTCAAGAATTGATTACTTCTTTCAAAATGATTGTTCTTATTAATATTGAGTTTTTGTTTAATATAAAGATTGTTCTTATCACGAATTTAAAAAGTTTAATTTTATATGTATTTAAAGCCATTTTTCTCAGTTATATCAAAGGCAGTAGGAAGTATAAATTAGAAATGATTTAGTTTTCATATACTCCATCTGTCCCGGAAAGATAGTCTTATTTTGACTTTTTATGGTAAAAAAAAATAAACTTTGACCAAACATTAGTGTCAATTTAATGATCACAATAAAATTCTAAAAATTGTTATTGATAAATCACTTGATGATTTATCAATTACAAATTTTAGAATTTCACTAGAATGATTAGATTGTCACCAATAGTTAGTCAAAGATTATTATTGTTAATCATAAAAAGTCAAAATAAGACTATCTTTCTGGGACAAAGGGAGTATATGAAAACTAAATCATTTCTAATTTATACTTCTTACCTACTGCCTTTGATATAACTGAGACCCTTTAAAATAATAAAAAAGGGGGGAAAAGAAAGAAAACGAATTAAGTAAATAAACAAAGTCTCCCACCAAACTTTCCCAAATTTCCCGGCACAAACCCTTTAAAATCTCATTTCATGATCTAGTCATATCCATTCCAAATTTCTCTCTCAGTTATCACTTTTCCACGTTTCTAAATTTAGAGGAAGTTGTTTGAGCGGGAAACCTTCTTAGAAAGAGGCTCTATATACTTCACTCATTATATATATATATATAGATAGATATGAGGTTACATGGTTCCACCCCACCTACGTTCACAACTAAGGTATTATTATTATTATTATTATTATTATTATTATTATTATTATTATTACTATTACTATTACTATTACTATTACTATTACTATTACTACTATTACTATTACTATTATTATTATTATTATTATTATTATTATTATTATTATTATTACTATTACTATTATTACTATTACTATTATTATCATCAAATATAAGATTTTGATGATCAGAATGACAAGAATATTTGTCTTTTAAATTTTAGTTATATTTGCTTTTTTGATATTTTTTTTGTGTGAAATTGAGTTTATGAGTTCGTCTTTCGTAGTTAAATTTGTTCTAAGAGATGAAACTTATATTATATTATATTATATTTTTTGTTTTGTTTGTCCTACATCTTTCAAATTTTAAGTCTAAAAATAAAATTAGACTTTTTCTTTTTTGAGAGTTGAGAATATGTGTCCTCATAAAGAATTTGTGTGCCGTCAAGGACAAAATATTTTGTCCAAAAGAGGCAAGGGTTTTCAAGCCTAAACATAATGCCATTAGATGACATGTTATTTTCAAAATGCCTCTATATCATCTGAATAAGAATACTTCACGCCTCATTGGGGTTAATTTCACTGCCCACCCTCAAGGTTTGGACAAGTCTCACTACCCCCCTTGAGGTTTGATTTCGTCTCACTGTCCACCCTTTTGACAATACATTTACTATTTTACCCTCACCTTTATAGATAAATTGATTTATATATCCCATTACTTGTGATTAAATTCACTTGAAAAATCACAATAATACCATCTAAATAAATTTGAAGTAAAAAAAATATATGAAAACTTAATGCTCTATTAAATAAGTTATAAATTATTACTAATCACTCTTTATTCAAATTTTATATTTTTTATCAAACTAAATAACTTTCATTGTAATTTTGGAGAAATAGTCATACTACTAATTAATTTTAAAGTTAAAGTAATTTTTTTATTAAATGTTAAGCATAGTAATACATATCTGATATTTTAAAATATAAATAATATGTAAAACTCACTAAAATTTTATAATAATCAATAAATTTCTATTTCAAATAAATCAAATTTCTTTGAATAATTTTTCATTATATCCAAATTCATTTTGGAAAAATGGTAAATAAAAAAAATGTTTCATTTCCTATTCATAGCTTCTCAACTCTCTTTTTTTTTTCGTTTAATATTTTTTTTATCTTACCCATTGTTCATTATAGTAATTGTAACTAGATTAACTATTTATAAGTTAAAACAACACTTTTATATTTATATTAACACTAATAATTATTATAATGCAATAATAAAAAAAATTATTTATAAATATCAATAACTGATACCTTTTCTTAATATTTTACATATATTTAAAAAAAATGAATTTTGATATAAATAAAATATATTCAAAGAAAAAAATATTAGATAGAAAATTGTTTATTTAATATAAAGGGTTAGTGATTTATAATAAATGATTAATATAAAACTATAGCGAATAATTACTATGTTGCACGCTACTCAAAAAAATATTTGATCTTTGAAATTAATTATTTATATGACTAATTTTCCACAATAAAAGTATTGAGCCTAATAAATTATCAAATTTAAACAAAGAGTTGATTAGTAACAATTTAGAACTTATTTTTATATAGAAGATTTATGAATTTTAATATATTTTTTATACTTATTTTCTTTATACATCAAATTTATTTAAAATGATATTATTTATATTTTTCAAATGAATTTAATTATAATGATATATAAATCAATTTCTCTATAAAAGTGAGGGTATAATAGTCAATGTATTACCAAAAGGGTGGGCAGTGAGAGGAAATCAAACTTCAAGGGGGGCAGTGAGACTTGTCCAAACCTTAAGGGTGGGCAGTGAAATTAACCTCGCCTCGTTGATTAACATTCCTTCCCCAATCCCTCTTCACTAACTTTTTGCCAGCTATCATTCCACCAAGTATCACACTTTTCAACAAAAAATAAATATAATAAAAATTAACTTTCAAAATTTAACAATGTAACTTTGATAGTCCATGAGAGCTATTGTCTGAGAGCCAATGACAAAAACACTTAAAAAAAATTGCACTGTTGAGGTTCAAAAATCAATTGTAAAAACTTGAATTAAAAAGGAAATTAATCTAGTACAACCACCCTATAACATTACAATTGCAAGATTTCAAACATGCGTTTATTATAGAAAAAGAGACAACATGTACGTATAGGAAAGAGCTTCAAATTGGATTATTTGAGATTTGACTTTCAAATATTCCCCAACAGTTTATATCATATTCTTCATAGCACACAACCTTCTTTCATAACACAAATTAACTTATGAATTAAGCAAAATCATTCAAGATTTCAAGAAAACTAAAAAATAAAAGCAGCAAGAGAAATCACGTCCAGGTAACATTTAGCTTTCTTCAGTAGTGGTGAAAATTCAAACCACTGCTTCATAAATATTACAATCTAATATGGTCAAAAGATTGCTATGGATGCATTGCATTTGAAAATTGAAAATGATGATTTGACAAATAGTAGGGAAGTTTTTATTCTATAGTAGATGGTGAATTGTGTGTGTGCGACGCATGTTTAGAAAATGTCAGAGTGGGATTGCAAGGGGAGACAAGTGACACTTAACCGGGGGGAGGCTTACGGGTCTCATATGGTGAGCGGGAGAACGGTAAGGGATATAAAGAGAGAGAGAGAGAGAGAGAGAGAGGCTTATAGAGGGAGAGTGAACATTAAATGTGAGGGACTGAGTGTGATATTTTGGGTGTTGTTAGGGTAGAAGGGTATTTATGGCATTTTGAAATATAATAAATTTTATTATACACTTTTGAGGGATTTAGTTTTAACCTAGGGACCTTAGGAGAATAACCCCAAAAGAAAAGGAAAAAGAAATTCAGATCGGGCCGGGCTAGAAACAAATGGGTCGAGAGATGAACAATTGAACTTGGGTTGAGAAACAAAATAGTTGATGCATTTGGAATTCATCGCACATCAAATCAAACCGGAAAAGAAAAGCGTCATTTACATTCTTTATTCGTATGAGGTTAGGGTTTTGTATTTTTTGTGATCTGATTATTTGTGATTCATTTCCTCTATCGTTCTATTTTATATTTTTTTTTTATGAGAAATTAATCGTAATTTACAGCTGAATTTAGCTTAAATATTCGCAATTTGTTTACATATTGTAGTCTAGCAGCTGAGTGATCATTTCAATTGACCTTTTTTTGTTTTAGATCTATAAAACCAAAGGAAAATCATCATGGCTAGTATAGTTGTTAATTGTATCCGTCGTGCTGAAATAATTTTAATTGGGTGTTCTCTATTCACAAAGTTTCGATCTAATCATTCTAGCGAAATTCTAAAATCTGTAATTGACAAATCATTAAGTGATATATCAATAACAATTTTTAAAATTTCATTGTGATCATTAGATTGACACCAATGCTTGGTCAAAGTTCATTTAAGTTGACCATAAAAGTCAAAATGAGACTATCTTTCCGGGAGGGACAGAGGGAGTATTATCTTTTACATTCCTGTACATGGCAGTTTCTTAAGCTACGGTTCCTCGGTCCATATCCCATTGTTTCTCAACGGATTGGACGAGGTCCATGCCTCCATAAGCTGATTGACTTCCCCTTGAAGTATTACAACTGCTTTACTTTGGAGCTAGACTTATCATTAGAAGTCTCATAAACTTCTTATGTTGTGCACTTAGTTCTCATAACTGATTCCACCGACAAAGGTGACAAACTCCTAAATTGTGATCGAGAAACAATAGCTGGATGATGCAATTTCCTAGTCCATACTTCGTACTATTGGGGAACTATACTTATTTTCTGTTCCTTGTATGCTTCTTTGGATTTTTGCAAGTATTAGCGTTATTAGAATAATTAATGTGAAGAAAATTAGCTTGTTTCTAGATAAAGAATGTACATGATGTTCATTTGCTAATGAATGAACCTTATTTATGTGTATAGTAAAGAATGTATATGATGTTCACTTGTCAGCGAGATGTCTTCAGCACAAGATCCATTTTACATTGTGAAGGAGGAGATTCAAGAATCTGTAAGTATTTCACCTAATCGTTTATTGCAGCTTCGTCATGAATGACTTCTGCTATTTTTATATTTATTTTTATTTTTTGCTGCTGGTGAGATCGATGAAGTTAAAGCAACAATTCTTCTGGATTAGTTTATGAATTTTCAGTTTTACCTTCTATATCGATCGATTTGTACCAAAAAGTTCCCAATATACATTGAGTTGATAATGCAATGAGTTGATGGTTTCTTGGGGCCATTTGTGTTTTACTCCGTTTTGTTATTGATTTTTGTTTTCGGTATATATCTGTAGAAAAATTAGAAAAAGCAATTACGAGATAAATAGAACTCATTGCAGTTATTGTAGATAATGAAATCGGCCTAGTACACCTTTGATATTTCAAAATGCATGTTCATTTCTTATGATTCTAAATGCTTTTGGATTAAATATCCGAAATCCATCTGACCATTTTATTACATCTTGCTTAGATTGATAAGTTGCAGTCGACTCTTCACCAATGGGAGCACACAATTACAAATTCCGAAGAGTATTTGCGTCTCATGAAGGAGCTCCTTGCTAGTTGTGAGAGCATCGAGTGGCAGGTATGTTCGAATCATAATTTTACATGTATAGGTTTCACCGGGTCTGTTATTTCTTGGAAACAAAAAAATCCGAAATGCGATCTTTATTATGATTTGATGTATATTTCAGCAAGTTTATAGTTATACTGTCTTGTTCATGCCTTATACCCAATTCTTATAATCTTACTTCCCCACTTTTTGAGTTCACATTCACATTCACATTGACAATTAAAATTTGTTTTTTTCTTCAAGTCTGAATGGCAAAGAATTTTCAGTAACTTTCTTCTTTTCTAGTTCACTTTATCATGTTTTATTTAAAGCTATTTTCTGATAGGAAGGTAGTTGAATTGGACAAGACAATATCTGTGGCTGCCAGAGATCCTGCTTGGTATGGCATTACTGAAGTGGAGCTTGAAAAACGAAGGAGATGGACCAGTACTGCTAAGACTCAGGTTACTTGTGCGTCTCATGAAAAAGTTTAAGCTATATTGTACTACCTCTGTCCCTATATGAATGTCCAAATTTCATTTAGGCGACATTTGGAAAATGTTACATTTTAGACAATTAAATGGCAAAGATGCATAAATATTCTTGGTATCCAATTTCTAAACCTTTAGTCTTGTAAGTATAAAGTGACTAGTGATTTTTTTTTTGGGTAAATACATTTAGGGACAAAGTTTTTTTACAAAAAGGACATTTATTTTGGGACAAAAAATCTTGAAAATGGGCATTAATGTAGGAATGGAGGGAGTATTGTTCTTGTTAATCTGTACATCTATTCTATGAAACTCTGCCTCTAGGTTGGGATGCACTTCACTTCACTTGCTTTTTTTTTTTTTTTTCCTGGTTAATGCAAGTATATATTTCCTACGACGTTTACATTGTAATCAGGTGAGCAATGTTAAGAAAGCAGTAGCTGCTGGAAAAGAGTTAAATGGCACAACCATTGCTGATATAAGTGGAATGCGAAGAGAACTTATGAGGCTGCCTAACTCTCAGCAGCAGGACAGATCCAACAACTACGTGGCCAAAGATAATGATGATTTCATCTCCTCCGAGTCTGACAGACAGTTGCTTCTCATAAAGTAGGTCTTGTTTCCCTCTGTAACGGCACCCTTCTTTTTTTTTTTTTTTTTTTTTTTTTGACATTTCCATTGCCTTATTACACCAATATATCCTGCTATTATCGACAAGCCAAAAATAGTTTTTTTTTTTTTTTGCTTTTTAAGTTCTCTATAATCTCTGGGGTCGTCTATTACACAAACCACTTAAAACGTGTTTAGTTGTAGGTTTTGTTTCCCCTGGCTGCTCCTAATTGCTTTAAATATGATCTGCTATATGCATTATTAAGGTTTTTGTGTTGTTATAAACTAAATTTTAATGTTGCCTGTTGATAAAACTGTTTTATGATGAACATATTTTTGGAAGCAAGAGGAGGTTAGTCAATGGCCATAAAGTACTCTTAAATTAATGTATATCATTAGTTAAACATCCACATTGGGTGGCTGAAGGAAAGAGTTTATTTCTATCCCTATTAGAATAAAGTGGTAGAGATTCAGTGTTTTGTGTAGTCCTGTCACTCTTTTTCAAAATGTCAAAATTACCCTTATTGTTTTCAATAATACCTACTTGTACCCGTTATCTCCACCATAACAACAATTAACCGCCTTGGAGTATGCTTTTATGTTTTTTGAATTATAATGTAAAAAAATAACAAAACATTAATCAAAAAGGGAAAAAGGAAATGAAATGGTGTACCTGGGGATGGAATGTTTTACGCCTTATTGGCTGGGGTTGGGGCTGGGGCTGGGACTGGACTGGGACTCATTGTGACTCTAGCACATTAAGTCTTTCATACTCTTTCCCTAACTAACATTTTAAAGAAGATATATTATCAAGATTCACGTTCAAACACTGGCAAATATTCACGTTCAAACTTTTTGGCCTTGTTTGAAGACTAATGTCTAATGATATTAAGACACAATCCCAGAGTGATGAGGGAAAATATTGAGATATCCTTTATATTACTCCTCTGTCCCAAAATGATTTTCTCATTTGACTATTCAAAATTTTTAAGAATATGAACACTTGCTTCACTAGTCATGTTTTGTTAATGCACTTTTTAAGCCCGAATTGTAGAAACGGGAAGAACTTTTTGAGACAATGAGAAATGGCAAATGAGAAGATCATTTTGGGACGGAGGGAGTATTAGGGTCCAGGAAAATACCAGTCCTGTGGAATTCTTTTTTGATCAAATTTTTCCAAGTAAAACATGCATCCAAAAGGAATGTGCCATTTTCAAAGAAGCTTGTGTGAATAGTGATTTGAATTTTGTTGTTGTTGTCGAATTCTTCCTTTGGTTCTCAATGTGCATTTCTGTCAACTGGTGTTTTTAGACAGCAGGACCAAGAGCTAGACGAACTGAGTGCAAGTGTGGAAAGGATTGGAGGTGTTGGACTCACCATACATGAAGAACTCCTTGCGCAGGTAAATAATATTCCTCAATCCCATTTGAAGTGTCCGTTATGGAAAAACTAAAAAGTTCTCATCTTTCAGTAACTAAGTTAGGTTTATGTATAAAAAAAGTTTTTTTTTTTTTTTTTTTTTTCTCATTTAGTATTTTTGTTGACGAATGACTTCTGTGGTACATCAGGAAAGGATTATAGACGAACTAGGTTCAGAGATGGACAGTACATCAACCCGTCTTGATTTTGTTCAGGTAATGATTTTTGTAAATGTTTGCCTTTTCGGTTATGATCAGGGAAACATGTTCTTAATTCTGCCCGTCTCCTTCAAAATATGATGCTTAAAGATGAAGTGAAATTCTTAGTACTGTTGAATAAGTATTTTTCTGAGAAAACGATTGTGTTAATGTCTCCGCAGAAAAAGGTGGCGATGGTTATGAAGAAGGCGAGCGCCAAGGGGCAGTTTATGATGATATTGTTCTTGATTGTTTTGTTCATTGTTTTATTTGTTTTGGTTTTCTTTACCTAGGATAGAGAGGAACTAATAATCAGGGTAGTCGATTAAATTATACTTGTATGTTGAGTTTGATTATTTTGTTCATTTGATTTACATTATGGACTTTTTTTTTTCTTCAGAAAAAGCGATTTATAAAAAATAGTGGACCTATTTCTGATCCAATTTGAGTTGTTTGAGAAAATTCCGAAAGAACATGAAGTTGAAGGGTGTGAAGTGTCAATTTTGAAATTGAGTTTGATCAGCAAATCTTCACATTGTGGTGTAACTTTTGCATCCGGATTTAGTCTCACCGTGTCAAAATGAATGTCTAAAAGTTTTTAATTTTGCTCTTATTTATGTATCTGTCCAAATAAACCATATAAATTATCACACATATTTAAAGTACTCCCACAAAAACAATCTTAGCCTCTTAGGATGAGTTGAAAAATAAATACTCCTTCCATCCCACAATATGCTTCCATTTTTTTTTCATTATTAAGAATAAATTTTGAGTAATAATTTTAAGTTAATTTAATGAAAATTTAAAATTTGTTATTGATAGTATAATTGATGGTGTATCATCAAGAAATTTAACACTTTCATAACTATAATTAATTAAATTAAAAGTATTATTTAAAATTCATTCGTATTAATTGTTCCTAAAAACTATTCATTCGATAAATGAAAGGGAGTACATAATTAAAAAAAAAAAAAAATAGTGGACGCACTAATTTAAATGGGAGTGGGTATATCCCCACCCATCTTAGAACCCAAAACCCAAACCCGCCCAGCAGGAGCAGGTATATTTTTTTTTTTTTATTTTTTTTTTTCAATCACTAAAAATCAGAATGAATAAACTAACTGAATCGCCTTTGATTCTTGATTGATTGTTAAAATTCTTCATTTCATATCACTGATCTAACTTACTAGGTCAAACAAAAAAGAAATTGCAAATTGCTATCATGGCAGGAGGACAAGATAACGTGAAGCACATCGAGGATTGTTCAGTTTCCAAGTCAGTTCCTCTTTTCTCTTCTTCTTTTTGATCTGATTACTCATAATTTTTCATTTTTAATTTCTTATTCAGTTCCTATTTATGCACAATTTCGCTAAATTACTATTTGTGCATTTTATTTTGGGAGATTCAATCGAGTGCAGGAGTTGCAATTCTAGGTTAGGGTTTCGGCTTGAATGTCGTCAAAGGGGAATTCATGATCGAAATTCCAGGACTTTGACTCTAGTATAGTCCCTTGATTACTTTCTCATCACACTGAACTTTAAGATGTAAATAAGTAAATCAAAGTTCACCAAAAAATAAAAATACGCTCCCTCCGTCCCTAAATGAATATCCGAATTTCCAGGATATATCCTGAAATGAATGCCCATCTTTTTTTTTTTTTTTTTTTTTGGAGAAATTACTCAATCCTCATCATACAACAAGTTTTAACTCACACTTTAACTTGCAATGCAATGTAGTGACTGGTGAGATCATTGAGGGTTGTTATGTACTCCCTCTGTCACGGAATAAATGTCTTACTTTCCATTTTCGTTTATCCCAAAATAAATGCCGCCTTACTAAAAATAGGGTATGAAGTTTGGTGATCTTCCTATACTACCCATTCTAATAGGCACAAGCATTGCAATGCTATAGGAGGTGTCACTTTACCCATATGAATAGATTGGGGCAATCAATGAAACGCAACTAAAAGCTTAAAAACATTGACTTGTCAACTATGACATTTATTCTGGGAGAGAAGGAGTACTTGTGTTACTAAAAGTGCTTAAGTTTAACATTTTTGCAAATATTTCTCAAACTGGAACTTGAACATTCATTTAGGGATGGCGGGAGTACCCCGTTTCTTATTAAATGGATCACAAGTAATTTGTTGTCAGCAGAAACTTGTGAGGCGCAACTCAACTATGAACTAGTCTACGTTTTCATCTGCGACAGCATGCTGATGTTGGCATAGGACACATATCAACAAGTGTTTACTATAACAACTGTCTATGTTGTAAATGATCATCTGGGCCCGACCTTTCCCTGTAACCCATTCATAGTGAGAGCTCTTGTAGTACCAAGCTACCATTTTTCCATGTTTTCGTAAAAGATGAGTAGAAGGCTTACATTCTTACATATTACATGATTTGTTGTAACTTCCTAGGCATTGATGTATAGTGTGTTTCACTATATATGTAACTTTACTAGTTTTGGAGGTAATATGTAGAATCCTATAGTAATCAGTTTTAGTGGTGCTTTACATGAAAATGAGTATATCATTTGACCATAAATATACCAGGTTTAAGTCCATGAAGTTGCCATGTAATCTCCATTCTATGTGGGAAAAGCAATCATAAATTATTAAGGCGGTGTGATGTGTTCATCCGGATAGAATGTTGGCTACTCTGTTTTTTTTTTTTAAAAAAAATATCTGAATTAGTTTGATGTGAATGTATGAATAACCATTTTATGTTTTTCATCCACCTTGTCCCCCATGACGGTATAATAATAGTTGGGGACTACGGGTGTACACTTCTCTTCTCTTTTATCTCTTTATTTTCAGATGAAATTTATGTTAATATGGATTGATAACAAATGAACACATATCTACAGCGCATTGGGGACATGGGTATTCTCTGTTGCGGGTGCTTTGATAGCAATTCCAGTGGGGATTAAGAAGAAATCGTTGGCACCTCTTGTGTTCTTTGGCACTACTGGTACCATGGTTGATATCATTATGGGAATCAGTGCCTGCGAGAGAGAACATGCAGAACGTCAAATGAAGCTTTTGGAAGAACAAAACGCTACTTCATCTGCTGCTTCTACTGATACACTACTAGATGAGTCTTGATATTACGTGACTGCCCCAACTTATGCTTGTTCTTATGTGTTTGGAACATCAGCCAGTGATGCATCATTTTTCCTCTTTGGTTTTAGTTTAATACTGAGTAATATTCAGATGAGCTTTTGTAATTTATCATACTCTCTCCGTCCCAAATTGATAATCATGTTTGACTTTTCAACATTTTGAAGGTTACATTATGAGTTATCAGATTCTAAGTTATCGGCGACAGTGGTATAGAGTTACTCTAGGGATAACAGGCTGATCTTCCCCAAGAGCTCACATCGACGGGAAGGTTTGGCACCTCGATGTCGGCTCTTCGCCACCTGGGGCTGTAGTAGGTTCCAAGGGTTGGGCTGTTCGCCCATTAAAGCGGTACGTGAGCTGGGTTCAGAACGTCGTGAGACAGTTCGGTCCATATCCGGTGTGGGCGTTAGAGCATTGAGAGGACCTTTCTCTAGTACGAGAGGACCGGGAAGGACGCACCTCTGGTGTACCAGTTATCGTGCCCACGGTAAACGCTGGGTAGCCAAGTGCGGAGCGGATAACTGCTGAAAGCATCTAAGTAGTAAGCCCACCCCAAGATGAGTGCTCTCACTTCTCCAGAGCCTCCGGTAGTAGGTCGTACAGCCGAGACAGCGGCGGGTTCTCCAATTCAATAATTTTCCAGAAATGATTATCGCCGATAGGTCAGGATTGTTTTTCTTATTTTCTTAAGGCTCCTGTTTTTGTTGTTGCTGATGTTTCAATGTTGATAGTGTGGTATAAGTGGGACTCCGAGTGTGGTTGAGATTGATTTGATAAATTGTAAGTCCCACAAAAATCAAAATCACTCTCATTCATCGAGCATAAAGGCAAGCTCATGTGCCATATTTTACACCGTTTGCCGCAGCGAGCGAAGCTCCGCAAAAGTGGTGCCAAATCCTTATAGGCGATTCTCTTTACGTCCCACGCCCCAAATGAGTGTCCGTTTTCAAGATTTTTTTTTCTTTTCAAAATGAATGTCTTTTGAAAACAAAAACTTTATTCCTAAATGCTTTTATCAAAAAGTTTTCACTAGTTTCTTTATACCCATAAAAAAAATGTTTGAAAAGTGAATAACAAGAATATTTATGAACCTTTGCCGACTTGTCATTTTATCGTATAAAAATAGAGACTTTCGGAATGTCTTTTAAAATTAAATTTAAATATTCCTTCGGAATAAAGGATGAAATAGTTGGTTTGATGGTGGTCGCAATGGGGTTTTCAAAAATGAATAGAGATTTTGCTTTATTCTCATTCTTAAAAGAGAAAATAATGAATAGTGTTTTAAACAATTCCATTTTGTGAGTACGATAATAAGGTAGAGTGAACAAGAAAAACATACATTTTAAAAAAATTGATTTATCAATTGAACACTAAAAAAATAAATTAGTGCAAGTTATTATGGACGGGTGTAAATCTTTTAATTTTTGTTTTAAAAAAGTAAAATAAATAAATAAATGGAAATTTAATTAAGGAATCAAGGTTATTTTCAAAAGGAGAGATTATTAGTTTGTGCGGCCCAAATTCCAGGCCCAAATTCCAAGATCCACCATAATAAGGGTCGAATCGGGTCTACAGTTCTTAAAACCATACGTCCATACCGCCATTTGGAATCAATCTGTCTTGTTACTTTCTGAAGAACCCTAATTTGAGCGAGGTATTATTCCAATTCGCTAGTCCCAAATTGAAGTTGTGATCTGACGACGTAGCTTATGAATCAAACTATTGTTCATGAATTTTTCTTATTGCATTTACCCAATTTTTAATTGTATTCCGTTCAATATTAAGCCCTAATTTTCTTTTTCTATTTCCGATGCAAACTTTTAAATTTCGTTCACAGAAATGCTCTTTTGTTTGTTTATAGCCAATTCAATTTCACCCAGTTCGTGATTTCTTCCTTTTTTGAGAAATCAATTTTCAGTATATATTAAGACTAGGAAGTTATGTTTTTCAATTAAGATGATTTGGCATATTCAACTTGTTCTCATGTACCTTGTTGTTCTTTTTTATGTTTCAGATGATAAATCCTAGAGTTGTTTAACTTGTCTTGTTACTAATAGTACTCTGCCTTAAGGTCTCAGCAGCTGTGGTTATGATGATGATGATGTTTTTTTTAAGGATTGATGAGTCTAAGAATTAAGTGTGTTAGTAGTATTTTTAGAATCTTGTCATAAGTTCGAAGAATGCTCGAGGCGTTGAGCATATACCTAGGTTGTTTATCTTGCATTTGGTTGGTATCGTTGAAAGGATATGGAAATTTCAGATATCGCTTTTGATAATCCATCCGGCCTTTGATCAAAACATCCCAAAAGATATGAGTGGACCCATTGATTTTAAAAGAGACGGAATATTTCCTAGCAGGCCGTTTTTGTAAATTTACTTCTCTAGGTTACTATCATTCTTTTTCATACCAGACAGTGTCTTCTAATTCTGGAAATAAGGGTATAAATTGAGATTCTCGTTGGCACGGGAAAGCGTTCCTTTGCTATATGGTTAAACTCATAATCACCAAGCTTGGTAGTTTTTTCTCATTTGCTTCCTCAGAAGATGAGGTTTCTCATATTTTCCCAACCTTCGGTAGTTTGATTTATATTCCCTCTCAAGGATGTTTGATTTGTGAAACTTATTTTCACCAACCTTAGCTTACGCACTTTCATTTGTGTTTCCTTTCTTCTAGGTAAGTTTACCTTTCATTTTAGTAACTAGTAAGAGTTCTTGTATAATGGCTCACATTTAAGTGGAAGTTAGAACTTACATTCCTTATCTCTTTTTCACATTGGTTATGCTATTTTATACTCCATTGCAAATTTGTTTTGGAGCACGGAGTAGTTTGAGTAGATTCGATATGATGCTTTTCATTGATCTAAAGAGTTCTCAATCTTAATTTCTGTCAAATAATCTAATTCGATAATCTGGATGGAGATGAATGAACATGCAAAGCATAAGGACATACGAATATGCTCATAGGTACATATATACATTAATACTGTTAGATGTCTCGCGGTCATGCCTCATAAGACAAACTGGATGAATTTTGGTGTTTGGATGAAACTTTTCAGCAGTTTGTTGTCAGCACTGATAGTAAATTTAAAGTGTTACATATGATCCTCTCTTTGCCTTGTTTTTATTGTGAGGATCCTTCTCCTGGATGAACGGGGAGGTGATTCCTCACTCCTTTTCTCGTACAAATTACTAATTTTGAATGTCTGATCTTTTGCATCCTGCCATCCTGTACGTAACACTTCATCATTTTGGTCTCTTTATCACCTGGCATGCTTTCTGACTTTTTTTAAAAAAAAACTTGATCCGCTTTTTCAAACCCGTCTTTGCTGAGTTGGTTAATATTCATTTCAGGAACGAAGCTGTAGAAGTTAGTTTATCACGCTGTTATCTTAATCATGATGCAAGTGGGTGAAGGTGCGCTATCTGCTATTGGTTCTAGGCCAATGGAATTGTCGGCTGCTCCATATAGTGGTCTTCATGCATCCGGACCACCTGGAAAACAGAGAACATCAAGTTTAGAGTCCCCAATCATGTTGCTAACTGGTCATCAGAGTGCAATATACACCATGAAGTTTAATCCTTCTGGAAATGTTATTGCTTCTGGGTCCCACGACAGAGAAATATTCCTGTGGAACGTACACGGCGAGTGCAAGAACTTCATGGTTCTGAAAGGGCACAAAAACGCCATCTTGGATCTTCAGTGGACCACTGACGGATCACAGATAATCTCAGCCAGCCCCGATAAAACCTTGAGAGCATGGGACGTTGAAACAGGCAAACAAATAAAAAAAATGGCAGAACATTCCTCGTTCGTGAATTCATGCTGTCCGTCCCGGAGGGGCCCACCTCTTATTGTCAGTGGGTCCGATGACGGTACAGCTAAACTCTGGGACATGCGTCAGAGGGGCGCCATCCAAACTTTCCCCGACAAATACCAAATCACAGCCGTCGGTTTCTCTGATGCTTCTGACAAGATTTACTCTGGTGGGGTCGATAATGATATAAAAGTGTGGGACCTACGAAGAAACGAGGTTACCATGACACTTGAAGGCCACCAAGATATGATAACTGGAATGCACGCTTCGGATATGGGATATGCGTCCATATGCCCCACAAAACCGTTGTGTGAAGATCATGGAAGGACACCAACATAACTTTGAAAAATACTTGTTGAAATGTGGTTGGTCGCCCGATGGAAGCAAAGTGACAGCTGGCAGTTCTGATCGGATGGTCTACATTTGGGACACGACTACTCGACGCATATTGTATAAACTACCTGGGCATACTGGATCAGTGAATGAGTGTGTGTTTCATCCTACAGAACCTATTATCGGAACTTGCAGCAGTGATAAGCAGATTTATCTCGGGGAGATCTGAATTCTAAACTGTACTAGAGTTCTGTTATTGTAGCATCTGTTGCTTCTTAGCTGAATTTTGACATCTAAGTGATGAGTTAGTCATATTCTTAGACGTCGGTAGACATAATGGAGTAATCGTTAGTCCTGTTAGTTTTACTCGGTTCAAGGGTGTTTTGGTCTTGCTTATAAACTTTGTATTCACTGTTTTTGTACTTAGGATTTGAGTATGTGAGATGATGAATTACAATGCGAGTATATTTTTCTCATCTCTTTAAACATAAGTTATAAAAAGTCATGTTTTTATAGGGTTTAAGATTTAGGGTTTTTAGGTTTGGGTTTTAAGGGTTAAAAACATGATTTTTTTTTATAACTTATGGAGGAACTAGTTTCCTCCAAAACACACTCGAAAATTTAAAAGCAAATAGTTGAAAATAGAGTAAACTGCTTTTCTGCGCCTCGTACTATGGCGCCAACATCAATTTGACACTCGTACTACTGAAACACTAAATGTATGATGCGTACTATTGTTTTAGAAAACAAAATTAACCAATATTTCTAACGCCAGTTAAATTTTTAACGGAGCAATCCCAGTAGGCAATTATTGACCAAGTCAAAGCTTACATGGCGGCTGTCTAAATGCTGAGTTGGTAGTTTAATTTTGAAAGAGTCTCACTTTTCACCGCCCGTCTAATCTCCGTTAAACACTTTGCACCCACCGTACTTTCTCATGAAAATTACCCCACCACCACAACCAACAACCACTTCCATTTATAACCAACACGATTTCACCTTCGTCGACCTGTTACACCACCAAAATAATCCGTTTTCATCAACACCATCAATGGCTGCACAATTCCATCAACGCCAAGGGCAAAAATAAATAAAACATAAGTGAGGATGGTGGTGAAGAACTCGATTGCTAGAATCAACAAAGCAACAAAAATCCCTAATTCAGACACAAATCAAAATTAACGAGTGAAAAAATCCCCATTGAAATCCCATATCTGGGATCGAACGGAAAAAATAATTCAACCCATTTGAAATCCCATCATTCCTGCAAAATAAATGCAAAAAATAAAAAACCAGATCCCGGCATTCATTGTTGATTAAACGTCAAAAAATAGAGAGGAAGAGATCTGGAGTAATAAGTGGTGGCGATGAGTGGGAGACGAGCAGTGAGAGACGAACATTTGGATAAGAACGACAGAATTTCCAATTGTCAAAGAAACAGATCTAGAAAGGGGATGAGAATGTGAAAAGCGCTGGTCGAACAAGATGTGGAGAGGCGAGGAGGGGAAAGTAGGTGGGGTGGGTGGGGACGATGGCGTGTATGGGGAAGTGAAGGGCAGGGGCGGGTGCAAAGTGAAACTATTTCAAAATTAAACAACCAACTCAACATCCAGTCAGAGGCCACGTAACGTAACCATTGACCTGGTCAACAATTGCCTAATAGGATTGCTCCGTTTAAAATTTAACTGGCGTTAGAAATGTTGGTTAATTTTGTTTATAAAACAATAATACGCATCATACATTTAGTGTTTCAGCAGTACAAGTGTCAAATTGATGTTGGGGCCATAGTACGAGGGGCAGAAAAGCATTTTACTCGTTGAAAATATGTGTTACAAACATACACCATCATAAAAACATAAACCATTGGAGATGGAATCCCTCCTAAATAAACAGCTCATTCCTTCCAACAGAACTGAAGTAGTTTGGTGTTATCTTTAACAAGGTGCAGGTTAATAAAGCTATATCCTTAATAAGTTTGACTTGTCAAATGACACTACATTTTTTTTCTCCGGAGACGGAGAATTAATGTCTATGAAGTCGTTGATGACTCGTCTATCAATTTGATAGCTGTCTCGTTACATGAACTACTAAAATAGAAACCTGCGATTCATAGCTTTCCAATTGCGAAATTCAAGTAGATAACTGCAGTTACCTCTTTCAACTCTTATTTTGTAGCTTTAAAAGTCACTGCAGACAAATGACATTTTATCAAAGTTAGCACTGGGATTATGAAGATATGAATGATGACGCCCCAAAAAAAATAAAAAATAAAAAACAAAAATAAAAATCAAAAATCAAAGTCTACTTGTTTTGGTCAGTGATAGAAAGGGTAGCCTTCAATCTTGCAGCAATGTGTGGTAAAGCATTAATGTTTTCTTGGACTGTCTGGTCAACACAAGACTCCAAATCTTTAGCAGCATCACTTTTTATCTTCTGGAGCTTGGCTGACTCAAATTTGTCTTGGCAAACCATTAGCGACCGATTCAGCCTTTCCTGTATCCATCAAAAGCAATACTCAAATGAGCAAACACAATTTCATTATAATCCCTCCGTCCCGCACTTCCCTTTTTGGTCCGTCGCAAAGTAAATGTCACATTTCTAAATAAGGAAAGAGACTTGGAGCAAATTTATCATTGTGCAAGCAAACAATGTACAAACTAGTAAAATTACATTCCTTAAAAAACGATGAGAAGTCAAATGGGACATCTAATTTGCAACTGTGGGAAATCTCTATGGCATTTGGGCAAGTTGTCCTCTCATCTCATAATCATAAAAAAAAATAGAAAAAAAGAAGAAGAGTACTATAGATTAAATCTATAGCAGATAGAAAATTAAGATAATCAAAAATACTTACGTATAAGCAAAGCAACATATACTCCCTCCGTCCAGGAAGGTTAGTCCCACTTTTTTTGGTTATTAACTTGAATCAACTTTGAGCAATAATTTAAGTTAGTTTTAACTATCCTAATGATATATAAATCTTGTTATTAATTTAGTATTTACAATGGTGTATTAATAACAGATTTTATATTTTCATTAGGATAGTTAAAACTAGCCTAAAATTCTTGCTCAAAGTTGATTCAAGTTAACAACCAAAAAGAGGGGGACTAACTTCTCAGGAAGGAAGGGAGTATTAATGAAAAACCTAAAGAAGTAAGTGAAGCCTAGGAGGAGAAGAGGACAAGTAAACACATCGTATAAAACGAAGGCACCGAAGCTCCTCTCAGACATTCTTGGAAACATATGTACTACAGAAAAGATTTTACCAATAATAGCTGTAGAATTACCCCTAAATAACTTTTGGGAGTAAAACTCAACACCACAAACGCAACAGACTCCTCGAGAAAAATCCACTAACATTTTCGAGACGCCTTCCAGAACTCGCATCCATGTGATATCCTTAACCTTTAGACAAATACTCCATTATGTGGTAATAATCTTGTACGAGTCAAGAAGGAATAAAGGCTGAAGCATAATTTAGACTCAGGGGTCCCAAACTACTTAATTGATCTATACTCCCTCCGCCTCATAATAAGGATTTATAAAAATTGAATGCGCAGGAATTAAGAAAAAGTAGATTTAATAATGATATTGGAGTATGTGTTGTGAGTGTGAAAAAAAAAAGTAGTAGAGAGAATGTGAGCTAGGAAATAGTAAGTGGATTATTGTTGTGAGTGGGCAAGTGGGTACCATTTGATAAAGATGTATTTTCAAATTTCCATTTTGGGATAGTAACCTTTGTTATGTGACGCCCAAAAAGGAAATAAGTAACCTTTATTAGGGGACGGAGGAGTATTTGTTAACAGAGTATGGGGGTGAAAATGTAAGCTTTCAGCATATTGCGGTGGCTGTGGTTCCCTCCCTCTCCTGCACCTCCCTCTGCCATCTCACCATAATAGGTTTACTACACCAATGCCAGAGTAAAATGTGTCTCAAACAGCCTTCATAAATTTTAATATAAAGGAAACAAAGAGTAACGGTTGATACATAGTTTATTTTCCCGGTGAGGGGGGCAGGGCAACCAATTTAATCCATTTGTTAGAAGAGTACGCGGGTGAAAATTAATTTTTAGCATTTTACGGATGCTGTAGGCCCCTCCTGCGCCTTCACCCTTCCCCCACCATGGCACCATAATAACAATGGACGTAAAATGTCGACTCAAACAGCCTTCATCGATTTTAATCAAAGAAAATCTTTCGGATTTTATCCTCGGACCATTTATTATCCAGATCTGGTTTGAAAACTTCAAATCTGCATAATGCAACCCAATTCATAGTGCTGTCTTTTACCAGAGTATGTCTTAGAGTTACCAGCCCCAGACTCTCCACCTGATCTACATCTGAACCTAGTCCTTCTAACCAACTCCAGCACAGCCTAGTCCAAACCATCAAAAAAAAAAAAAAAAATCTTAATCTGGCTCACCAGGCTTTTAGTAAATCAACCACGTAACTGGTAGACCCTAAAACTGAAACATGAGTTCTTGATTTCATTGGTGAGCATGGAGACAGGAGTAAACCATGCGATGTTCAAAGATATACTCCCTCTGTCCCTAAATGAGTGTCCATTTTCAAGAAATCTTTGTTCCAAAATGAGTGTCTTTTTTTAGCATAACTTTGTCCCTAAATATTTTTTTTCAAATTTTTTTTCACCGGTCTCTTTATACGTGCAAAACTAAATGTTTGGAAAGGAGATTACAAGATTATATATGAATCTTTACCACCAAAGTGTACAAATAGTTGACATTTTCAGATGTCCCTTAAAATGAAATTTGGACACTCATTTAGGGACAGAGGTAGTATTACTTTCTGAGTTGGAATGATTTTCATAGATGAATAATGCTTCATCAATGTCTTTAATGGCAATTGCTCGCTTGAATTGCTTTAAAGAAACCACATCCACAACCTTATGAAATCAGATGATTTTTAATTGGCATCCTTATCAACTGAAAGAATGTCTGCCTCCGATAAAAACAGGTCCTTATTCGTGCATTTTTTGGTATGATATAAATAACCACTGCCTCTTGGTCATGTATATCTGGGTAAACAGCGTAGTCAAGAGTTTATGCTTATGACAACATAAGCTTAGTTATCCTTTTAATAGTTGTCTTTTGGTAAGAACATGTGAATATATTAAATGAAGGTAGGGTTTACACAAGATGTGCGAGAAGTATGTCACAAAGCGAAACAGAACTACAGCAGAAAGATTCAAAAATGAAAAACATCATAATATTAAAAGCACTTCAATTCCGCTGCATATCAATAATATGAACTCCTCAAAATGTGCCCCTAGTCGAATATCAAAGAGAAGCCATGACCATTACGTCCAAAAGAAGAACCGAAGACGGCCCCATATTATATAATATAGAAAATTTCCTATCAGTCCATATACACTAAGGCACAGCAAACACCAGACAATGCCAAAGCAGCCTAACATTGCTGCCCCTACCAAAATCTACAAAAACACATCGAGAGAAAAGAAGAAACCTGAAGTAGGCTACCTGTTCTTTGAAATATAGCATATACAAACTCTATTTGTTGATTTGGGGGTAAATCCAAAAAGGGTGGTAGTAGCAGGCACGGGTTTACCCTGGTTGGTACAACAGTAAAATCCTTACTAGTGTAAGAAGAAAGAACTGAGATCCCAAAGTACTGAAAATAAATATAGTTGTTGTAAACAGTATAGGAGTGAAGGAAAGCAAATACATTTACATCTCTCTCTTGTCCCAAGTAAATACTCCCTCTGTCCCGGAATGTTAGTCCCTCATTTTTCATGGTTACTACGAATGAACTTTGATCAATAATTTAGGCTGCTTTTCATTATCATAATGAGAACCTGAAAATTGGTATTGATAGTATTTATAATGGTATATCAATACCAATTTTTAGATTCTCATTAAGGTACTTAAAAGTAGCCAAATTATTGCTCAAAGTTCATTCGTAGTAGCAACGAAAAAAGAGGGACTAACTTTCCGGGACAGAGGGAGTATCATTCTTTACGTCAAGACACCCTAGAGACTAAAGCAAATTATTATTTTAAACTCGCTAAGAGCCTAAGATCTAACCAAATGTGTTTACTGATCTGTACTAAACCTTTTACATTCCTCAAAATAACATAAGGAAATTGATAATAACTCCAAAAACAGTTCCAAAACATCAAGAATACTCTTAACCTCAAATCTACAACTGAACAACTTATTCAATACTAATTTTAAAGCTGCATCAGTAAGAGCTCCATGATCACTAATCAGACTTTTCACACTAGAAGGACATCGCAGTATGCCACTTGCCCTAAAAGTTTGTTTTAATTAACTAAGCACATAAGAGGCAGAAGTAGGTTCACAATGGGTAAAGCAAAATCACACACATTGTTAGTGCAGACAGAGGTGTTACCTCAGATGTTGCCACTGACAGTCTAAGTGCTGTGACGAAAATACTTTGTAATTTGACATTTCTTTCTAATATAATTTTATACTAATGTCCTAATATTATTGTCTAGATGTTGGTCCATATTTCAGGTTATAATAAAGTTGTTTTAAGGAGCTAAAAACGTGGAGAAGAAATTAACAAAGAATTACTCATAAAAGCCGAGTAAATAAGGGAGTTACAAACATATTTAACATGTGTTAAATATGTTAAATATGGAGAAGACCAAGTCCAACGTTTGTTGCTGATCAAATGGATGAAGTACAAGGCATGGGAAGCATGGAGTACAAGAAGGAGAAGCTTAGACTTGGGCAAGAAGAATTCGGTTGAGAGAATCAAGGAAGGAAGACCAAGTCAAGCTTGTTTTGTGGAGATAAGGCTTGCACATGATCTCCACCCTCCCCACTCATCAGAAACAGCCTTGGGCTGTTTCTTTGTGTAGCCTCCAAGTATTTGTGGCTATATAAAGTGCTTGGATGAAGACATTGAAGACAAGCCAAATTTTACACACATCCATAGCACAAAGAGCAAAGTACTTCTTGGCTCATTAGATCCTCCCTCCCATACACTCTTTTCCACACTCAAATACTTCGGGTTTGAGTGTGTTTTGGCTAGGATAGGATCATCGTACTTTGTTCTACTTTTGGTTCCATAGATCGTATATTGTACTAGCTATAGGGAACCTTTTGACTTTGTAATTGGTATTGATTATAAAGTTTTTCGCCATTTAGGCATCTCAAGTTATATTTATATAACTTGAGAAAAATATATCTCTTGTGCTATTTATTTTTCCGCTGCAAAACTCTTATATTTTCGGGTGTGTGTATTCTGTCCGTCAGCGTGTGTTACCTGGGGTGTTACCTAACACTTGAGGTAACATCTGTTCTCAGAAAGCTTTTGTCAAACATTTTCAATTGGTATCAGAGCCCGGTCACTTGACATACTAAGTGATTCGTTCCAGATTTGTCATGGCTTTCGATCCTGCTAATCCTAATCAGAAGCGTCTTCCTGTTTTAGATGGCTCGAATTATGCTTATTGGAAGATCCGCCTACGCTCGCATATCAAATCAATTGATCTTCGGGCATGGCGATCTATAACAAATGGTTACTCTCTCCCTATGTTACCTCCAGATGAAGATGGTGATCAAGTCAAACCTGAGTGTCAACTTGAAAGATTGAGGATGGGTGAAAATGAAACTATTTCATCCTATTTTGAAAAATTGTTTGATATTGCAAATGAGTGTCAACTTTTGGGTGAACCTTTTACCAACAAACAACTTGTTTCAAAAGCTATTCGAACTCTCCCCGAGAGGTTCAATATGAAAGTTTCATCTATTGAAGAAGCTCACAATCTTTCTACAATGAACATCAATTCTTTAATGAGTATTTTGAAAAATTTTGAGTCAAATCTCCTTGAACAAAGTGAGGCTTCTAAAGGAAAAAATATTGCTTTAAATGTGCAATCCTCAGATTGTTCAAACGATAATGAAGATGAAAGTTTTGAAGAATTGGATGAAAGTGCCAGTGTTGCTTTACTTGCTAGAAAATATAATGCAATGGTTAAAAAGTTTAACAATGAAAAAGTGCAGGTAAAAGCAAAAGAGAAACAAACCAAGGTGTACGATTCGATGCCAAGAAGGACGTTCCCATCTACTCAAAAGTCAGCCCCTATGCGTAGAGCATCCTCAGATCAATCAAGGTCTGATCCCAAATACATTGATTCAATTCAATGTCATGCTTGTTCGGGATGGGGTCATTACGCAAACGAGTGTGCCAACACACTACGGAAGAAGGGAAAGAACCTATGGGTATCCCTGAGTGACAATGAAGATGAGGGTTCAGTCCAAGAAGAAGAACCAGATCAAACAACCATGTATGTCACAGTCAGTGACTTGCAGACTGAACATGTTACCAGAGATGTTATGTCAACTGAGATAACATCCGAGACCACATCTGTCAGGTATAACAATTTCAGTTTAACTAACGATGTTTGTTTCGTGGTTTCTACTAACCTTGATGCAGGAAGTTCAAAAGAGGATGAGCTGAGCAAAGATGAGCTCATTGATGGTTTAAAAAACCTTTGTGATGATTTGCTCAAGGAATGGAAGAAAGAGAACAAAATGGTTAAAAATTTAACCAAGATGAACGATGGACTCAAGGCCTACTTAACTCGTTTGGAAGTTCAAGCATCCAAGAGAGATGCCGAGCTAGAGAAAGTCAAGGCCAAATTGACTTTAGCCGAAACCACCTTGAAGAAAATCAACACCGGATCATCCAAATTGGATGAGATTCTCAATTTGAGTAAGCCTCTCAAAGCAGGTATTGGTTTCCGAGAATCATTAGATAAAATTATTTCTTCTTTGAGTTGTGATGAACATGAAATATGTTTTGTGAAAGAACGTGATTTTGATCAAAATTCTTTCTCTAATGACTCTTCTGACAAAAGAAAAGTGTGTCAATACTGTCACACCTCTGGACATTTTAAAAATAAGTGTAATACTCTTTCAAAGAAACAATCCAGTTATTTTGTGTTACCTGAAGTGTTACCCAGCACTCCAGATAACACATTCTGTCAGAAGGTCAAAAACACAAAAAAGAAGTCATGGAAACCTAAAACTAAATTGAGATGCGATGTTGTTTACACCGCTCCAAAGACAAATATTGAAGGATCGTGGTACTTTGATAGTGGATGTTCACGTCACATGACGGGAACAAAGTTGTTTTTGAAAGACTATGAATCTTTTCAAGGAGGTAGTGTAACTTATGGTGGTGGAAGTAAAAGCAATATAATAGGAAAAGGGACACTAAATGTGACTGGTTTTCCTGCCTTAAAGAATGTCTTACATGTAGATGGGCTTGTAGCTAATTTAATTAGTATTAGCCAACTTTGTGATGACAACTTAGAGGTGAAATTCAATAAAAATACTTGTGAAGTCTTTGATTGTACTAACAATTGTGTGATGACAGGAATTAGATCAAGTGACAATTGTTATCTTGTTGAAGACAAGCAGGTGTGCCATTTGGCAAAAATAGATGTCACTACATTGTGGCATCAAAAGTTTGGACATGCCAATTATCGAAACTTGAAGAACATTTTCAAGTTTGAGGCTGTCAAAGGAGTCCCTAAACTGAATCTTAATAACAAAATGGTTTGTGGAGACTGCCTTAAAAATGAGGAGACTCGTGTTACCCAGTGTGCTGCCCAACACCAAGAGCAACACTTCGGGACAACACATTGTTTTCAGCTTTTGCACATGGACTTGATGGGTCCAATCGAGGTAGAAAGCCTGGGAGGTAAGAGATATAGTTTTGTTATAGTTGATGATTTCTCTAGGTTTTCATGGGTATATTTCCTAAGAAAAAAATCTGAAACTTTAGATAAATTTAAACTCTTGCACTCCAAAATCAAAAACATGTTTTGCTCACCTATTTTTCGTATAAGATCTAATCATGGAAAAGAATTTGCAAATGTTTCCTTTTATACTTTTTGTAAGAAAAAGGGGATAAACCATGATTTTTCGGTATCAAAATCACATCAACGGAATGGGGTGGCCGAAAAGAAAAATAGGACATTGCTTGATATGGCCCGTGTCATGTTATTTTCAAAACGGATTTCAAAAAGATTTTGGGCTGAAGCTTTGAGCACGGCTTGTCACATTTCAAATAGAGTCTTTCTAAGACCTGGTTTAACAATGACACCCTATGAGATTTTGAATGGGAAGAAACCACATGTACATTACTTCCATGTGTTTGGGTGTGTATGTTTCATATTAAAAGACTGGGATTACTTAGCTAAGTTTTACTCTAAGAGTGATAAAGGCATTTTCTTGGATATTCTCAAGACAATCATGCATATCGAGTGTATAATTTAAGCTTGGGAACTATTCAAGAATCTGTGAACATTGTTTTTGACGATCTGTTAAGTGTTACAGATAAACCAGGTGATTATCCTCTCATGATACAGATGGAACAACCTCAAAGTGAATTTGAAATTTATGTTGGACCAGATGTTGTCATAAGTGCTGGACCAGAGTTGGCCCCAGTGTCACCGCACCTGAGGCAACACCAGAGATAACATCAGAAGTCAGTCCAGTTGCAGAAAATGAAAATAATGAGGACTCCAATAGAGTAGATGATCCCGTCAGAAGAGATCCCCCGTTGAAGATTCAAAAGAATCATCCTATATCCCAAGTGATAGGGAGATTAGACGAAGGGATACAAACTAGAGGTAAGGAACCGGTTAATTATCGAGACATGGTAAACCATTCATGTTTTCTTTCTATGCTTGATTCAAAAAATATTTTTTTGAAAGATGAATATTTAATTCAAGTTTTTAACCATAAGAGATTTTCTAACTTGAAGAAGTCTCTTGTTCCGTGTCTTGTTTAAACCCCTTGGATCATCTTTGTTGTTGTATAATATTTTATTTTTTATTTAAAAAAAAAAAAAAAACAAACTTCATTTTTTTATGTCTCTGTTTTAAATCTGTCAGTGGGTAGCTTTTTCTATCCATTGACGGTGGCACATACTGACCTTTTTGTTATGGTATGATAACACTCAAGGTAACATCTTTGATAAAATTCCTTTGTTCTCAAAAGTGACAAAGTCACTAACTTTTTGATGAAATCAGAGGCATAAAGGCTAAAAAGCTCAGATAATACTTCCTTAGTAGCTCGGGGCACGGCGCTCGCTACGACGATGCACTCTTGCCAAAGGGAGATGTTATCTTGTGACTTGTACTAAGTATTAGGAACATGGAGTTCGCAGCTACAGTGTATCCTACTTGAAAGGTACAAATCACCTAAGCATATTTACACTTTATAAGGACTCGGGGCACGGAGCTCGCTACTACGATGCTTCCTTGTAGATAAAGAAGGGTTAATATGTTTAAAAAATGCTTAAATTAAAAACAAGCTTGTTATGTTTGAAATACTTGAAAATAAAGAAAAAGCTTGTTAAGCCTCAATTGCTTATTAAAGAAGCATATCTCTGCCTCAAGTGTTTTAAAAATGAGGCTTGCCTTAAAATGTCTTGTTTTAAATTTATTAAGGGATGTTTATCACGAATGATATCTTAAGTGTTACCATCGTTGCCATTAACACATTAGTGTGTGCTACATTAGTTTTTTATTCTTTTATTTTCGAATTTGTTTATTAAATTTTCAAAGTTTGAAAGTCTTTTTATTATTCAAAGAATTTACAATTTTGAAAAAGTTTTAAACAAATCCTTTTTATTTGAGGTAAAATTTTCAAGTAACTAAATCCCTAAAATCATGGAGTCTATATTCAATTTTTAGGGATCGGTTACTTCTTCTTTTTACCCGTTCGTTTTTCTTATTTTTTTATTATTTCGTTTTCTTTAAAAAAAAAAAAAAAAAAACGGATGTGTAGGGAGTAGGTTTTGTGTGCTTGTAAATAGGGGGAGTTTAATTAGGATAGTTTAAATGTGAGTAAAAATAGGGGTCTTAGTTAATTTAGATGATAAGAGTTAAGTTTAAATTAATTTCCTCTCCTAATTCACATTCCTTAACCTCCTAAAATCCTATCCCTATTTACTCTCTCTTTCTCTCTCAAACGCACCTATATACTCCCTCCTCTTCATCGCTTTTTCTCTATCTCAGCAACCTTCCCCAAATCAAAAACCCTTCTCAAAAAATTCTCATTTTCTACCTTTCAAAATTCAACAATGGCTTCACCTTCTCAAAACCCTAACCAATCTGCACCTCAAGAGGAGTCACCGGGTGTTGTCTCGGGTGTTACTTCACCCATGGACATATCTCCCATGGTTTCCAATATCTCTCCATCTATGGCCATGTCCATTGATGATCCTTCCATGGTTGCTACTTCAGTCCAACCGTGTGACTGCCTCTCAACCACCTGTTACCGCCTCCAAGAAACCTAAAAGAAAAGCCCCTTCTTCCTCCAAATCGGTTGCTTAACCATCCAAGAAGACACCATCGGCTTCATTAATTTGATTTCTTCCCAACCAGGGGGAGATAGTGTGCTGGTACTAGTGCAGGTACTCGTGCTGCTACTGATGCTGTTGGTGATGCTGGTACAACTCGTGCTACTGAAGATGTTACTGGAGATGCTGGTACTAGTGGTTGATGTTGCCACAACTCTTGGGCAATGGCTTTTAATGGTACTTTAAAATGGTTTCAAAACAATTTCTGTTTTTGGTTGGTTTGGTTTTTAAAACAATTCGTATTTTAGTTCTTAATTTAGAACTTTAATACTTTGGTGGTTATGCTTTGGTTTATGACTTGTGGTTTTGTGGATTTTAAAACTTTGATTTACTTTTTGTTTTAAACTACTAATTGTTTTAAACATGGTTCTAATTTACAATTAGTATATTAAGTAAATCTTTGTTGTTTCGGTTAACTCCATGATTAAGGGGGAGTTAATCTTTGGTGAAATGCTCTGTTATACTGTATATGGCTAACTTGTTTTTGCAGGTACCAACACATAGGAGATTGGAAAGAAATCTCAAATTAAGGGGGAGATTGTTAGTGCAGACAGAGGTGTTACCTCAGATGTTGCCACTGACAGTCTAAGTGCTGTGACGAAAATACTTTGTAATTTGACATTTCTTTCTAATATAATTTTATACTAATGTCCTAATATTATTGTCTAGATGTTGGTCCATATTTCAGGTTATAATAAAGTTGTTTTAAGGAGCTAAAAACGTGGAGAAGAAATTGACAAAGAATTACTCATAAAAGCCGAGTAAATAAGGGAGTTACAAACATATTTAACATGTGTTAAATATGTTAAATATGGAGAAGACCAAGTCCAACGTTTGTTGCTGATCAAATGGATGAAGTACAAGGCATGGGAAGCATGGAGTACAAGAAGGAGAAGCTTAGACTTGGGCAAGAAGAATTCGGTTGAGAGAATCAAGGAAGGAAGACCAAGTCAAGCTTGTTTTGTGGAGATAAGGCTTGCACATGATCTCCACCCTCCCCACTCATCACAAACAGCCTTGGGCTGTTTCTTTGTGTAGCCTCCAAGTATTTGTGGCTATATAAAGTGCTTGGATGAAGACATTGAAGACAAGCCAAATTTTACACACATCCATAGCACAAAGAGCAAAGTACTTCTTGGCTCATTAGATCCTCCCTCCCATACACTCTTTTCCACACTCAAATACTTCGGGTTTGAGTGTGTTTTGGCTAGGATAGGATCATCGTACTTTGTTCTACTTTTGGTTCCATAGATCGTATATTGTACTAGCTATAGGGAACCTTTTGACTTTGTAATTGGTATTGATTATAAAGTTTTTCGCCATTTAGGCATCTCAAGTTATATTTATATAACTTGAGAAAAATATATCTCTTGTGCTATTTATTTTTCCGCTGCAAAACTCTTATATTTTCGGGTGTGTGTATTCTGTCCGTCAGCGTGTGTTACCTGGGGTGTTACCTAACACTTGAGGTAACATCTGTTCTCAGAAAGCTTTTGTCAAACATTTTCACACATAAATCTCAATTTGCAAAATAGGCATCTTTGACATCAACATTGATGTACAAAACAAAATACAAAGAAAACAAATCAATCGTACATAATGGAAGTAACCAAATCCGGATAAGGGTATTACTCTACAACATAGAGGGTGCGGGGCGGGTACCTGAAACTTGGCCATTTCGTTTTCGACAAGATTCTGAGCTTGGAGAACAGGAACACTGCAATTCTCAACACACATGCCTATATCTTCCTGCCTTCTCCTCCTGTCAAAGCATTCATATGCACATTTGAAGTAGGCTTTCTGCAAATCAAATCAAACCAAATCAAACCAATTAGAAAAAAAGTTAGAATTGATACATAAATTGGAGGAGGATGATGAAGAAGCAATCGGCTTACCTGAAGAGTGAAATTGACATGGTCCTGAACAACGGAAAGGTGAGATTGAGCGGCTGAATTGACTTGATTAAGCTTTTCCCTTAATCTTTCCGTCACCATTCTTTCCTCTGCAGCTGCTATTGCATCCATGGCTGCTCAAAGCTTCAAATCAAAATCAAGGATTTTGCCTTTTCAAGGGTTTTAGGGCTGGGTTTTCTTGATGAATGGGTTTAAGAAAAGCAGTTGAATACTTCTACTTCTATTTGAGAACACCATCCACCCTTTAGGTTTTAGAAAATAAAAATCAGCCCCTTACATTTGAAAAGAGCACTAAGACCCTTAAGATGTTCAAATTTGACATTTTTGTTTGTCGCAAAATAATAGTCTCATACTTAAAGTTGTTATTTACCCAAATTACCATTGAAAGAAAAAGAGGGATGAGGATGAAGATGAAGATGCGGCTTTGGTATTGGAGTAATAAGCAAGCAAACCACATAAAGTTAGTCAGAAATGAAAATGAATTGTTAAAATACCTCCGTCCTGTTTGAAATAAAATTTTGATAGCTTTTATCATACTTTAACCAAATAATTTAAATACAAAATAATTATTTTAATATAAATTTAGAAATAGTTCCTTCAAAAAAAAATATAAATTTAGAAATAGTTAGTGAGAGTATTATTAATTATGATACAATAATTTTTTTGTCAAAATTATTGCTTTTAAAAAATATTTTGTCAAAGTATAGTTAAATTTCAAATTTTATTTTCAGTGAAATGGAGGGGTATGGATGGAGTATGATTTTTTTTTTTTTTCCCTAGCTAAGAGTTGGTGATTTAGTCTCTCATTTTCTCTCTTTCTTGGTTGCTTCTTATGTCATTATTCCTTTTCCCTTTTTCATATTCCTTGCTTCTTGTTTCCTTTGATGAGTCCCCACCCTTAATCCCTCTCATTATTAAATTTGAACAAACATAACAATATAATATATCCCTCTTAGTTAAAGTTCATTTAATGTAATGAGCTATCTTAAAGATTAATACTATTTACTTTTCAAAAAAAAAATTAATACTATTTAAAGAGAATTACCATCACTCATGTGTACCTAATTTTTTCTATCACTATAAAAGAAGAGAAGTGTGAATTGTGACTATGATTGAAGTCATGTTGTACTTCTTTTTTTTAATCAAAGATAATCTTCTTTCTAACACATAATTATCATTTACATAAAATTATGCATCATTCACACAGGTTTTGGTTTAAACATGTTGCAGAGTAGTTCTTTTAATGGTTACTTTAATTGTGTCACATTTTTCTGCTTTTTAAATCAATTGTTAATATTCATTTATGACTGTTTCACACCAACAGAAAGACATATTAACCGGAGCCTTCCGTATGAGCGGAGGAGCATGCATGAGGTGTCTGAAAATTCGTATAAATGTCATTATTCTTATTCTTCAAATTATACCCATCCAACAAATATAAGATTACTAATAAATTGTATTCGTTTCATTTCTAAATTAATATCTAAATTTACTATTTACTTTAGGGACATTAGAAAAGTTATAATTTAAACATTTTTGGTAATAAAAATACATAAAAACATTATAAGACTCATCAGGGGCCTTTTTAAGATGATAATTTTTCCAGATAGACCTAATAGTAATATCCAAAATTGATCGTCTTCTTTAAGCATTAGAGTGTTTGAGGGGCTCAAAAGGATAAATCCTTGTTTATTTAGGGGCGTTGTATACACATCCGTACTGTGCATTACAGTGTTGTACCGTTTAAAATTTCAAGGATATTACGGGTGTGTATAACATCCGTACTGTGCATTACAGTGTTGTACCGTTTAAAATTTTAAGGATGTTACGGGGGTGTGTATAACAACACCCTTATTTAGATGCATACGCAAACAGAATAGCAACATAAAGGGCCAAACTCCATTATTTACCAATAAACCCCCTATCACAAAACCATGGCGGCGGAAGCGCCGGAGTCGATTACATGCGAAAACCTACCTGGCCTTCTCTCCTCATTCGTAGACACGTTCGTAGACTTCTCAGTCAGCGGTGGTATCTTCTTACCTCCTCAACCACCGCAGCAATCTCCCTTTCAGACCACCTACCCTTCTCCGGCCCGTCTCATCGCCGTCGGCGACCTCCATGGTGACCTCCTTAAATCCAAGCAAGCCCTGCGTCTTGCCGGTCTTATTGACCATTTCGATCGCTGGTGTGGTGGCAACACCACCGTCGTCCAGGTTGGTGACGTCCTTGATCGCGGCGGCGATGAAATCAAAATCCTCTACTACCTCGAGAAATTGAAGCGTGAAGCAATCAAAAGCGGTGGGAATATCATCACCATGAACGGCAATCACGAGACCATGAACGTTGTCTCCGATTTCAGGTTTGCTACTAGGTCAGGTTTTCGTGAATTTAAAATTTGGTCTGATTGGTTTTGTATTGGTAATAATATGAAGAGTTTATGCACTGGGCTGGAAAATCCCAAGGACCTATTTGATGGAATTCCTTCGATTTTTCCCGGTATTAAGCAAGAATTCTTTGATGAATTTAGAGCTAGGATTGCTGCATTGCGCCCCGGAGGTCCTATGACTAGCAGATTCTTGTCCCAGAATTTATCCGTTGTTGTTGTTGGTGATAATGTGTTTGTTCATGGTGGGATTCTTCCTAAACACGTATTTTACGGGTTAGAACGAATTAACGAAGAGGTTAGGGATTGGTTGAAAGGATTGAAGGACAAAGTTTCAAACGATTTAGTTAAGGGGAAAGATTCACTTGTATGGTTGAGGGATTTCTCTCACGAGGTGGCTGAGAAATGTGATTGCGCCACGCTCGAGCATGTTCTTGCTACAATTCCTGGTGCGAAGAGGATGATTATGGGGCATACGATTCAACAGAATGGCATTAACGGGGCTTGTAATAACCAGGCGATTCGTATTGATGTGGGGATGTCTAAAGGGTGTATTAATGGGTTGCCTGAGGTTTTAGAGATTTATGGGAATTCGCAGTTGCGGATTCTGACTTCGAATCCGTTCTATCTGAATAGATATGAATCTCCTTTGGTTGAAAAGACAAATGAAGGCCTTGGTTCTTTGATTCAAGACCATCGTCCCAAGCAAGTGGAAGTCCAGGCTTGATCTAATATTGAATCTGAACTCATTGTAAGGATCTCTTGACATTATTTGTTTTTAGAGATAGAACTTTAATTGTTACATATATGAACTAGTGATTAATTCTATAATTATATTTAATGCTGCTTTGCAGTAATTTTTATTACTACGGATTGTTTTACTGGTAGCTTGGTACCATGGTAACATGGTTGTATTTGGATTAGTATGGCTTAAAATGGAGTACTGTATGTATTCCCACAATTCTTTATTATGTTCTTGTTTTAGCTTAATAATAATTTAGTGTTTACTCCCGTCGTACCAAAAAAATGTGCGTCTATTTTCAGCGAAAGAATTTTGCCTTAAAATGATTGTCCATCTTTAGTGCAATTACTAAATTCACTTTTATCAACTATCGTATCCTAGTTTGCACTTTAGAGACAAGTTATCCAGGATATTTATGTCTATGTGCTACCGATAGTGCTTAAGAGTCAATTTCCTTAATTTCCTTGAAAATAACGAAAATGAGCACTCGTTTTGGTATGGAGGGGTAATACTTGATAATTTGAATTGCGACCTACTTATTTTTGTTTAGAATTTGGAAGAAGGGTCAGACCACAAAGAAGTTAATTTGCTTCTCTGAATAGAACTCCATTCCTCTACACAGCCCAAATGTATGTCAACAACATATTTTTGCTGCCTACATAATCTGGCTGGTCGTCATGCAGAGAAAGGTCCATCGGTTGTTGGGATATTAGTGAAATTAAGTCCTGGTTTTAAAATCTAAATTGTTCATCTCAAACCCTATTGTTTGTCTTCCGTTTTTTGTTCAAGTTTCAACGCCGTGCTATTATTATGGTTTCTGTTGCATAATTGCATTGCTCTCTGTTTGCATACTATTGCATCAGAGTAGGGAGTAACGTAATGTCATGCCGTTTTCAGAGCTTGAAAAATAGCGAGTCCAAGTCTGTCAATCTGTGGAATCGTAAATCATTAGGCTGTTGATTTTATGTTAATTGTATTATTGTCTTGGAGAAAGATTTCACAATTCATTTCTTTTTTTGGTGTCTTATTTTACATCACTTGTTATCTAAAATCGGTTATAAAAACATCTTTCCGTGCTCATATCAGTTGTATTTGAATCGAGAAATGTGATTTATTGCATTTATTTTCTCTCTATTTATTTTTTTTGGCACTGACTATATAACAAGTTGATTTGACTTTAGATCTGAATAGATGTAACTTTTTTATTCTTTTTGCTGATCATCTACATAATTTCACTATACAGTAAATATGAGAAGAATTCCAGGTTTGAGTTATTTATTTCCGCTCAAGAAATAGTGAAACTAAAAAAATTATGTTCACCCCAAGGATTTTGGACTACTGCTTCTATGCACGGTTTTCGAACGTGCATTGTCATCAACGGTCAAGATCAATGTGGCTCATGTGGGCTTACCTCTAGTCACTGTTTGTAATCGCATTCAATGATTTGCCGAGAGGAAAAAATGTGATTAGATCTTGATCACGTGTTAGCAACTTATCTCCTATGGAAGTCCCTAGTCCCTATTGTGCCCCACCATCTCTACCACCGTCGCCACTGCCACTCCACCACGCCACCACTGTCACTGCTACCACCATTCCAATCCCACTACTACAACAACCACAATCACGACCTTAATCGCCGTCACCGTCACTTTTGGTGGATGGTGGGTGGAGGTGGTAGTTTTAGTGTTGTTGCGGTAGGTGAGTGGTGGTAAAGGAGGTGGTTGTGATACTTTTTTTTGCCCTTTAAATATAAAATATAAAACATAGTGAGTTGTGCATGTAAGATGCAATGGACCAAAGAGCTTCCGGTCTAATGATATGCGGTACAATAAACGAAACGGTGCATGATAGGAGTAGTTTTTATCGGAACGGTGCTTACCAACCAGAACGGAACGGATTTGACAAATATAGCTCCATAATTTGAATCAATGATATGTTGATGATTAAAATGAGACGGAGAGGAGTATGATAGTAATTTCCAAGATTGATACGAAGTTTTAAAAAAAAACAACAAAAAAAAAAAAAAAAACAGATGCAATGGGTTATAAAACACAGCAAATTAAGGGTGGCACTGTGCCAATGCAAACTTGTCTTGCCTGTGTATGTTACTTCATGCTTCCAGATTCAATTCCACTACAAGAGGTTATATTTATATACACAGCCCCTTATTTCCACAGCCCCATTAAATTACCAAAGTACCCATATATATATATATATATATATATATATATATATATTTCATTTCACTCTCCCTCACGTTCGCTCCCTAACCCCCCTCTCTCTCTCTCGGTTTGAAACAACGAAAGAAACGAACAGTCTCTCTCTAACGTCTCTCTCACCGTCGTCGCTCACCGTCGCCGTCGTTCTTTCTCTCGCTCTGTTCTTCTCTCTCACCTCTCTCTCTCACAGTAAAAAAAAAAAAAACTTTCGAAATTGAAATGGTGAAATTTAAAATACCCAGACCGCCGCCGGGACCGCCGCCGCCACAACCGCCGCCCACATCGCCGTCGGGACTAGCTCGTCTACAGCGCCTGTGAAAAAGGTAAGCAATTTTTAACCTTATTTTACATTTCTATATTCCCAATTAAACATAATTTGAAAAATGTAAAATTGAAATTGGTGTGTCTCGTGTAACACCACTCGAGATGCATCTCGGGTGTGTTTACACGAGACAAGTCTCGTATAAACCCACTCGAGATGCATCTCGGGTGTGTTACACGAGATGTCATCTCGTGTAAACCCACTCGAGATGCATCTCGAGTGGTGTTACACGAGATGTGATCCTTCTGAATATCAGCATTGTGAATTATCAGTCAGCATTGTGTTCATTTATTTAATCTACTGTAACTGTCGCTAATGTATTGTCTCTTATTTGTGTTTTTTGTAGGCACGTGATCCTATGACCGTTTCAGCTAGAAAGAGGAAGGCTGAAGAGCGTTTGGAGAGAGGAGAAAACCGGAGCAAGGCTCGGAATGACGAGGATGCCACAGCTGATGATGAGCAGGAGGAGAGGGAGGAGGAGGCGACAGCAGCTGATGATGTTCAGGAGGAGGAGGCGGCGGTCGATGGGGATAGTGAGGAGGAGGAGGAGGATAGTGATGATGGGGAGGAGGAGAGTGATAGTGATGATGGGGAGGAGGAGATTGATAGTGATGATGGGGAGGAGGATGGGGAGGGGCAGGAGGGGGGGGGGGCAGGATGATGAGGAGGAGGAGGAGGAGGTGGAGGTGGGGTGCAGGAGGAGGAGGATGATGAGGATGATGATGTAGTAGAGCCGCCTAGACCTCTGAGACACGGGAGGAGGCGGGGTCAGGATGCGCCACCATCATGGCAGCTTCAGAGGGACCCCGGTGGTGGGCCAGAGGATGTTTCACTGATGTACGGGTTCGGTGACCACCGAGCCAGACAGATTTGGGGTGACTCTACTATTGAGGGATTGGTGACTTTCCATACGAGACTCACGCATCTTGCACAGTAAGCTTAGCATTAATGTGAAATGTTTTAAATATTGAAGTTATTTATACCACACACTCTAAATATTCCATTAATTATCATCCTATGCTGCTTTTCTTGAGTACTGATAATATTTTTTGTTTCGAATGAACAGGTTCAAGCGTGATGAGCAGCCGGTTGCTGATAGAGCCTGGCTGGCCCTCGTAGATGCATCTGGCCTCCAGCATCTGCATGATTCCGTCATTCATAGGCCTAACCATGCCCTCCTAACGGCATTTTTGGAACGGTGGTCTCCTGAGACTAACTCGTTCCACATGCCGTGGGGGAGATGACGATTACTTTACATGACAGTTTTCATATCCTGGGTATGTTTTTATAACATCGCTTCGATACTCCATTCACAATTATATAACTGTCTACATATATTATATGAACTGTCTACATTCATCTCTTATACTAAAATGTGTTATTGCATCTTCAATTTACAGGTATCAGGATTGATGGTGGAGTTGTTCGCTATACGGATCCAGCGCCTGACGTATCTGGCATCTCTAGACACCTCCAGTTGAGCGGCACTGGTTATTTATTGAGGGATGTCAGGCGTCTATTTACTCAGCGTAGAGGCGGCATGACAGATGCCCATCGTGCGTCCGCGTATATCCTGCACCTATTGGGTTGCACGATGTTCGTGGACAAGAGCGGGGATAAGGTGCCCGCAGCCTACCTGCCCCTGTGCATGGATCTAGCCAGCCTCCCCACTCTTTCCTGGGGATCAGCCACTTTGGCATATATGTACCGAGAGTTGGGGAAGGCGTCCAGATCCGGATGCAAGCAGATGGGCGGTTGTGCGGCTCTCCTAGAGGTACATCTTACTCTATTCACTAACTTTTTACTGTCTACTCCCCCCCTGTTATTAAATGTTGCATTTGAGTAGTATTTAATACTTTTTTACATACATCTCAGGCCTGGATATACGAGTACTTTCCGGGTTTTCGGCGAGTTACTGACCCCCATTGGCAGCAGGGGCAGCCGAGAGCCCGTAGATGGTCTCGTGATGATTCGGCTGGGAGGACGTTCGATCATCTTATGCAGTATCGCCGCATTCTTGACAGGATGGGAGCTGACAGTGTGAGTTATTCATATTAAAACTATTATACGGTTTTGTGTCGTTCCTTCCGATATTCTGTTGACTTTGCCTAACAATGACTACTCACAGGTTATTTGGACTCCTTATGGGACCGGGTCGGACGCGATACTGCCTGTTTCATACTACAGGGGTGTTATACGCATTTGTGACATCACAGAGGCGTATATGCCTGATCGTGTGACTAGGCAGTTCGGGTACCAGCAGAGGATCCCCAGACTGCCCCCCATAGCGACCGAGTTATGCGTTTTGGCAAAGGGTCAGAAGGGGTACCAGAAGCGTTACGGTGACGGAGATCAGGTTTGGCAGGAGTGGGTAGCTTTTGGCATGGCGGAGTTTAGGGCCGATGTCCGTTGGGGGCCACTATTTACTGGAGATCATCCCGTGGTTGTTCCCTTCGTGACTCCAGATTATATGTCTTGGTTTAGGGCTAGGAGTCATGTTCGGATAGCTAATCCGATACACGATCCACCGGTGACATTCCACCTCCCCCACCTGATGTTCCACCGAAGCCTTCTGTCGCAGGGATTGCGGAGTTGCGAGCTATCATACTTCCATTTTTGTCGGATCCCAGTGCCCCCGAGCACTGGCTAGTTGGTCTTAGACGGGCCGATGAGATTTTAGGACTTCCACCGCAGCCTTAGGATTTTATTTTATTTTTGCTTTTCATTGTATTGTAATGGACACATTTTATTCTAGTTTTTATTGACACCTCTACTAGTTTGTTAATATGATGGTATTTTTATTTTAGTTATCGTTTAAATCCCCTCCCGATTCAATAGTTTATTCTAGTGTTTCGTAAAACCCCCCTCCCCCCCCCCCCCCGAGGACATGATGTTTTGCTGTTGTTGTTGCTGTTGTGTTGTTGCTGGTGTTGAGACTACTGATGTATCTCGTGTAAACCCACACGAGATGTGTCTCGTGTGGGTTTACACGAGATGCATCTCGTGTGTGTTTACACGAAGCAAGTCTCGTATAAACCCACTCGAGATGCATCTCGAGTGGTGTTACACGAGATGTCATCTCGTGTAAACCCGAAAAACCCTAATAATGTCACAAATTTCTAACTCAATTCCGTTTAGAATTTGACCAATGTCATACTAATGGAAATGTCTTAAAATGTCATTTAGAGCCTAGAAAAAAAATAAAAAAAAATAAACTAGGTAGTCGTATACCATTTTCACAACATCGGACATTTTCCTTAAAACCCTAAAAACCCTAATAATGTCACAAATTTCTAACTCAATTTCCATTTGGATTTTGAGGAAAGTGATACTAATGAAAAACACTTTAAATGTCATTTAGAACCTAGAAAAAAAAAAAAAAAAAAAAAAAACTAGGTGGTCGTATACCATTTTCACAACATCGGGACATTTTCCTTAAAACCCTAAAAACCATAATAATGTCACAAATTTCTGACTCAATTTCCGTTTGGATTTTGAGGAAAGTGATACTAATAAAAAACACTTTAAATGTCATTTAGAGCCTAGAAAAAAAATAAAATAAAAAAACTAGGTGGTCGTATACAATTTTCACAACATCGGGACATTTTCCTTAAAACCCTAAAAACCCTAATAATGTCACAAATTTCTAACTCAATTTCCGTTTGGATTTGAGGAAAGTGATACTAATGAAAAACACTTTAAATGTCATTTAGAGCCTAGAAAAAAATAAAAAAAAATAAACTAGGTGGTCGTATACCATTTCACAACATCGGGACATTTCCTTAAAACCCTAAAAACCCTAATAATGTCACAAATTTCTAACTCAATTTCCGTTTAGAATTTGACCGATGTCATACTAATGGAAATGTCTTAAAATGTCATCTAGAGCCTAGAAAAAATTAAAAAAAAATAAACTAGGTAGTCGTATACCATTTTCACAACATCGGGACATTTTCCTTAAAACCCTAAAAACCCTAATAATGTCACAAATTTCTAACTCAATTTCCATTTGGATTTTGAGGAAAGTGATACTAATGAAAAACACTTTAAATGTCTTTAGAGGCTAGAAAAAAAATAAAAATAAATAAACTAGGTGGTCGTATACCATTTTCACAACATCGGGACATTTCCTTAAAACCCTAAAAACCTAATAATGTCACAAATTTCTAACTCAATTTCCATTTGGATTTTGAGGAAAGTGATACTAATGAAAAAAACTTTAAATGTCATTTAGAGCCTAGAAAAAAATAAACATAAATAAAACTAGGTGGTCGTATACCATTTTCACAACATCGGGACATTTTCCTTAAAACCCTAAAAACCCTAATAATGTCACAAATTTCTAACTCAATTTCCGTTTAGAATTTGACCGATGTCATACTAATGGAAATGTCTTAAAATGTCATCTAGAGCCTAGAAAAAAATTTTAAAAAATAAACAACTTGTCATTTGGAGTTTATGACATCTCGTGTAGTTATACACGAGATGGTCAAGTTAATCTCGTGTAGGTATACACGAGATGTTTAAATTCCATAAACCTTTTTCCGCGACCATTGCATGAATTTGACGATTAAACCCTACTAAAGCACACCCATTCTGAACAGAAACCACACAATAGCCCTTTATCATTCAAAAATTCAATCTTTAAGTTCATAACATGGATTACTCACATAATAACATGGATTCCTCACATAATTCTCCACAAAATTCTTATGATTGTATTGACCTTGATATGATAGATTTTCTCGTTGATGAAGAAGAAGAAATCTTACAAAATATTCCTCCACATCAACATTCTCCAAGTTTCAATGATCCTAGCTTCGATGAAGTAAGTTTTTAATGTTTTTTTTGTGTATTGTGATCAAAATCAAAATAAAAATCCCATCTTGTTTTAAAAATCCCATCTTGAATTAAATCACATGATATTTATTTATACAATCTTCAAATACACATGACAATAACAATGAAATATCAGATCAAATTCCAGTTTTCAATTTTTTTTTTCAATCTGTACAGGGAGTATCTCGTGTAAGTCTACACGAGTTTCATCTCGTGTAGACATACACGAGATGAAACTCGTGTAGACTTACACGAGATAGATGTATGCTGGGGCTTTGAAACTGACTTTTCATCTCGTATTTTGCAGGGTCCATTACCGGATACCAGTGATGAATTCACGACATCAGAAATATTTCAAACTCGGGATGCGCTTCTTGCACATGTACGGGAAATAGCGAGGGGTCGAAATATACACCTAGTTATACACAGCTCGAGGAATAGACGTGGAAATAAACTAGCATATGCTTACATCACATGTCATTTTGGTGACAACACAGGGCCGGAAGATCAAATAACATTAGGAAGACTAGTACAAAGAAAAGAGATTGCAGTTTTAAACTATACGCCACAGAGAGGGGTGTTGATGGGTCATGGGGTTATGTTGTGAGGAATGGCATACATAATCATGCCTTTCCTTTGTACCCGGAAGGTTTTCCTCTCGGGAAATTGACACCTGGGGGAATATGACGCTGTGTGTACCGCAAGTGAATGTTCAGTGCGTCCAAATGACATTGTGGCAATGCTAAAGATGCAGGATGAGAAGAACGTGAGCACTTCGATGCACGTCCGGAATGCCGTGTCAAAATATAGAGAAGGGGAACGACAAGGGAGGAACCCGCTACAACAATTCCTTAAGTTACTCAGTGATAATGAATATACTAGCTACACGAGGGAAGACGCTGAGACTGGCATGATCAAAGACATATTCTTCTCTCACCCATTAGCAATGAAGATTCTGAACTGTTTTCCATATGTTGTACAGGGTAACTGCACTCACAACACCAACTGCTACGGACTGTACTACTTGCAGTTTGTAGGTTTTACTTCCACCGGGCATAAGTTCACAATAGCGTCTGCGTTCCTCAGGCATCAGAGTATGGGTGATTACGAATGGGCATTGAACAATTTGCACAGTCTGTTTACACCTCCCCGGTTGCCTACAGTTTTTGTCACTGATCGTGAGTTGGGTTTCATCAGCGCTCTCCGTACAGTTTTTCCCCACACCGCACACTTCTTGTGTCGGAGGCATATCGAAATGAATGTTAGAAGGAAAGGGTTGGAGCATACAGGTAGCGAGGACTTCGCAGAATCATTCATGAGGACGTTCAATTATGCAATCTCAGCCCCTAACCCCGACGAATGGGACTTACGTTGGGCAGAGCTTCGTGACCGTTTCAGATCTTATCCTGCACTATTGGATTACCTCCGCGAGACATGGCTTAATTTGTACTCTCAGAATATTCTGTCCATGCACACAGATGTGTTAACACACTTCGGGACCCATACCACAAACAGGACTGAGGGTGAGCATAACAGGTGAAGAAGGCATTGGGGAGTGTTTCTTCTACTTTTGACACACTGTTTAAAAAGGCTCATAAAATCATAGATATCCAGCTAAAAACTATCAAACAGGGTATGAATAGATCAAGGACCAGATATCCAATTGATTTGAGGACCCGCAATCTATATCGCAACATATTCACTAGAGTGTCAACGGTAGCCTTTCGCATTATCAGACAAGAGCATGATCGAATTCAGAAAATCAAGCAGCGTCATAATGGGGGTTATGTAATCACTGAGGCTGCCTGCGGGTGTTACTACAGGCGGACACATGGACTTCCATGTAGTCATGAGATTGCACAGATAGAGGAGTGTCAGGGACGGATTGAGCTGTCCACGATTCATGAGTTTTGGAAGAAGTTGGACATTGGAGTAGACAACCCTTCATCTAAGGAGCCTGAACCGGTAAGGAGACAGTTATTCAAAAACGATGGAGCCGGATCATATTTCAAAGCCGAATGAACCCCGGGCCGGAAGTTCCAGAGAACTGTCAGATTGGGAGCATACTAACAAATTTTTTGGAGTCCCCGCTACACCATCCTCGACTGGCAAAGGGTATATATCTTCATTCAATTATGTCTCAAATTTTTTGCTGTTGTATTGTTGCTGTTGTGCTGTTGTGTTGCTGCTACTGTTTAACTGCTGCTGATGTGTCTCGTGTAAGTCCATACGAGACATATCTCGTGTTGTATTACACGAGACTTGTCACGTGTAAAACCACACGAGATATGTCTCGTGTGGACTTACACGAGACACATCAGCAGCAGCATCAAATTTTTTTTAACACTTTCAAACAACAGTATGAATGCTTCTCACTCTTTTTTCTTTGCCCTATTTCAGGTCTAGATGTGCATCATTGCATCAACCCAAGCGAGTTCGGAGTCCACCCGCAAACGGAAATCACCTTCAGGACCCACACCATCTACCCCTGCTAGTACTCCTACGTCTCATCCACCAGTAGCTCCTTCCGGTCGTGGGAGAGGACGGGGTCGAGGTCGAGGACGAGGACGGGATCAGGGTCAGGGTCGTGGAGAGGGAAATGGACAGCCCAATTATACTAGTTTATACAGCTCCCCGTATGTAGAGTCTTTTCCGCCTTTCATTACCCCGCGTATTGGAGGCATCATAGATGTGGCATCAGATGGACATTGTGGCTATAGAGCCGTAGCAGCACAGATATACGGAGATGAGGAGAAGTGGGCTGAAGTGCGCACAGAATGTTACAATGAGGTGCTTGCTCGCCAAGACCTTTACGAAAGAGTTATACCTTGGATATCGGTAAGATAACTCTTACGTAAGATTGCTTGCTATAGCCGGATGGCGCACATTGATTATTGGATGGAGCTCCCAGATCTTGGGCACATCATTGCCACGAGGTATAATGTGGCGTTCATTTCTTACTCGACTAGCGGTGGTATGTTATGCCTTCCAGTGACTGCACCAGTACAACCACCGGTGAACACAGTTGTGGTGGGACAAGTCAATGGAAACCATTTTATAGCGGTATGAAACTTAATTGTCTCATCTATATTAGTTATATTTAGTTGTCTTACTTATATTCATTATATTTCATTGTCTTGTATTTAACTGTTATTACTTTTGCAGCTGCGCATGTTAGGCAATGATTACCCAATACCACCACCACCAAACCTTTATCGGAACCGCTGTGATCCAACCGCAAACCAACTACTCCTCCCATACCAAGATAGGATAGCAGAGTTCAGTCAACTCTATGAGGAGGATACCGATGCAAGAAGACAAAGAAGATTACATATAGGATAGTATATGTGTAATGGTTTTTTATTTATCCAGTTTGTATGAATGTTTGAATTATATGCTTATCCTTGTTAACACTTTCATTTCGTATACAATTAGGCGATAGTATATGTGTAATGGTCTATTGATGTTTTGTGGAGATGTCCTATTTGAGAATCAAATTTCATTCCAAGTTATGTTTATTGTTGCTTTTGCTGTTGCGGTTGTGGAAAAGCAGGCTCAGATGCCTATGTCGTGTATACTTATACGAGATGAGAGCTTACATCTCGTGTATAAATACACGAGATCTCATCTCGTGTGTACTTACACGAGATGTATCTCGTGTATATGTACACGAGATATAAGCTCTCATCTCGTGTAAGTATACACGAGACGTGCAAGGGCAGCGATGGAATTAAATGGGCTGTGTATTTACCGGGTTGTGTATATAGTTTTTGCCACTACAAGTGCAGATATGGTATCCTAGAGAGCCAGCCAGCACAAACAATTCATACAAGTTTTGATGAATCAATGGGACTCCTTCCGTCCCAAAAAAATATATGAACGTCCGAAATTTCCCTTGATCAAGAAAAATCCCAAACGTTCATTTTGGGACGGAGGTAGTATATCCAATGTCTACATACGACAGTCAACAAATACAACTTTCATCATCATTGTTGGGTTAATGCCTTTGAATTTGGGACGCCGAGTTAAAGGATTAAACAACAAAGAGATTCGTAATTCCGGGACAGAGCGCAGAAGGAAGGTTTCCAAGTCAGTTTTGGACTAGGTTTCCAAGTTCCTAAGAGATTTTGAGATAAACTTTACTAGTATAAATAGAGGCCAGTAGTTTAGATTAAAATCACACCTCAGATTGTCATAGATAAATTATTAGAGTGCTCAGAGCAAGGTCTGTAATTCTACAGTTGCACAGTTAGGAATTATTGTGATCAATAATTCATGCAGCAGTAATAGTGTGATCTTGTAATCGTTTATCCAGATTGATAATAATATTCTCTCCCCTCCCCGTGGACGCTAGCCAAGTTGGTGAACCACGTATATCTGTATTCTTGTGATCGCTCGCTTTTCTATCAAGTCTTGTTATTGCTCTAACAAGTGGCATCAGAGCTTGGTTGAAAAGGAGAATTAGCATCGACGGAAGAGATCCAAGATCGAAGAAAAACAAGGTAGCAGTTTCTGGTCCGTTTTTATCCAGCGAGCGGTGAAGAAAAAAGGCGTAGCGCATTCGTTCACCGTTGGATCGTGTGATTTCGGTGAGCAGCTTCGGGACTCATAGATCTTCGATCTGAAACGGGGAGATTGGATTTTGATGTCCGTATCATCCGAAATTGAATCCGGACAGAAGC